>JBBIGA010081613.1:0-11624 GCA_037576975.1 Alestes dentex | reverse complement strand
CAACCCTCTGCATTTATCCGGACTTGGGACCGGCACAAGGAATCACTGGCTTGTGACCTCTTATGGTTGCATTAGAATGCTGAAATAGCCTCATCATCTCATTTTATTGCATTCATCATATTTTTATGGTACAAACACTAAGTCACTTTTCATCACCACTTGCACTACTAATCTGTTGTTATATATTATCTGTTATAGTTATTTTGTTATTCTGTTTGTACTATTACTACTGTATTGTCTTTTTAAAACTATTGTCTTATCTGGATTCCTCTTGTTGCACTGAGCATGTTCATGACAAAAGAATTTCCCTTGGGATGAATAAAGTTCTGTCTTATCTTATCTTATCTAATCTTATCTTAATACTAGGCTTCCACAAGGAACACACTTATACACTTTACATAAAATCACTTTTTGCCATATAGTGTTTTTGTATTTGTTCTTTTTAGTTTTTTTAGTATACTTAGTAATATTAATGTGGAAAAAGCACTCAGTGCTCAGCTGAACAGTTTCTTACACTTGCAAAGCCAATTAGCTTTCAAACCAGCAGAAAAGGGGCAGACAGGGTTTGAGCTACACTGATCTGGCTAAACCGGGTGTTGTCTTATTCTGCTTTTTTTCTTGATGTTCATTGACCCTCTAAATTGCAGAGAACTTGTAAGCTAAATTGGCCGACTGGTGGATCATCAGTCTAACGGCCATGTCATCATCATTATGCTAATCAGTAACACATTAACTGAAAGCAAAGCACTTCCTGTTTGACCCCGTAATTGAGTAGAGGTGTCATGATGATAAATCTCCTTCAGGAAGGGCTGGTTCGGGCATCAATGAGCTGTCTTTACTGATGTTAATGGTGCAGATTTTAGGAAATCAGAGCCACTGCGAGAAAGACGACAAACCAAACCTTTTATCTTATGATAAACCCACTGGCCTGCCCTGTATCTACACTCACTGTCCACTTTATCAGCGCCAAAGACCCTTCAGGTACACTTTGTAGGTCACCGTTACAGGGTGTAGTAACGGTGGAGCAGCTGGCAGCTGGATGGCCTAGTGGTTAGGGGCTTGGCCCTACACTCAGAAGGTTGTGGGTTTGAATCCCAACTGCTAGTGTCACCACTAAGGTACCCTTGAGCAAGGTACCGTTCCTTACACTGCTGCCTGGGCACCCCTCGTTGGCGGCAGCCCACTGCTGCACTTGGTGAATGGGTTAAATATACAGGGGCAAGATCAGTAATTTACATTCCAGCACTGCTGGAGCAGTTCAGTGTAAACTGTACAGTATGGATACGGGTTTACATTTACTTTAGGGTAAAGTGTTAAGTTGAGTTTAAAATGAAATTAAAGTGTTTTGGGAGCATATTTTGGGGCATATTTAGGGTTTACACTATAAAAATGGGCATTTTTAGGCCTTTTTTTTTTGACCACATCACATATTCGCAGTTTTCACTACATACGGGTGCTTTTAGAACATAACCCTGCTATTGCTGGGGGTTTACTGTGTGTATATATGTTAAAAAGATATTATACCCACACTTCAATGTTGTATACAGTGTACAGTAGAGTTATAATCCACTATACTGTGTGTGTGTGTGTCTTGTTCGCTGTAAATGAGCATCTACTTGAGGTTGATGTTTCAGCTAAGTGTTAATGACTACACCAGCCACCTTTATGTGCAGGTGTGGAACACAATACTGAATCATGACAATTGGGAAATTATGCATTTGCCTATGTTTTCTTGTCATTTGTCTTTTTTTAAACAGTCATGTGTCCACTTGAACTGTCTTTATGTAGGCTTAAAAGAAAAGCTTAACAAAGTAAGTGACTAATGGGGCTTTCAGATTATTCACTCACATATTCTCTTTGAAAACCATGCTAAAATATACAGTGGAAATCAGACCTTTTAAAGCAGCAGTTCAGGCCAGGCAGTTCAGACATGTCAACTAACACAAGAAGTCAATAGTCACCCAAATGTTTTCATCTCCAAAATGTATCTGGACCCACGCATCCAATCCAGCTCTTCATTAAGGTGGATCAGACTTGTGGACATGGTTTAGAACACCGTATGACTTACTGTGAGCTGTAAAAATGAAGTGAACTTCAAGGCGGTTTCAGATGACACCAGGGCTGCTGTTTACAAAGCAGGTCTGATCTGAGCTCAGATTCCTTTATATTTATGACATCACAGAAACGCTAGCGCTCCTGCACCTGAGGTAGTTTCTGTGTAACAAGTCGCCACAGCATTTGGCTACTTGCTGAAATTCAGTCCTATTTTACAGCTAACTGTAAATCATACTGTGTCCTAAACTACGTACACTAGTCTGACCACCTTAATGAAGAGCTAGATGTGGTTTCATCAAGAGGACAGTTATAGTGAATGATAGAGAGGGGAGGACCATCCTACCCACCCAGAGAGAGAGAGAGTCATATTGAAAGATGGGAAGGGGGAGGAACACCCTACCCACCCAGAAAGAGAGAGGACAGTTATATTGAGTGATGGGGAGAGAGAGGAGAGGACCACCCTACCAAGCCAGAGAGGGAGAAGACAGTTGTACTGAGCCCTCTTTCCTAAGGGGCTGGGTAGGTAATGTCTATTTAATGTCCTGTTCAACTAATTTGGACATTTGTGTCGCTCCTCCAGGTGATGTCTGGAGCAGTTCAGGGGTGTAGTCCACGTCTGAAAGGGCTAGGGAGAATGATGTGAAATTATTCACTGAGAGTTGTCACTCTGAAAGGACCCATAAGGGAGCATTTCACACCTATATAAAAAAAGAATGCTAATACTCTTCTGCCTAAGTGAGCCAGCTGGGGCAGCAAGAGATTAAAATCATCGAAGTGGCGTGTCAGGGGAGGCCTGTCTGAAAATGCTGATCATCATGGGCATGCCCTGGCCTCATTAACCTGGAATATACCCCTCTTTAATTTCTCCTCCTCATCTCCATTAACCCTGAACGCAAGCAGCATGGATCCGTGCCAAAGCACAACAAATGGTACATTGTTGTCATTTGGCAAAACAGCTCCTTATATGGAAGTTCCCTGGTTTGAGCTGATGCTTGAAGTGTCAAATATAATTTTTTTCTTCTTAAAGCCCTGTATTTTCATTACTGTAAATTCAAGTAATTTATTACTGTATTTACCCTTATACCAAAGAAAATGACAGTGCATACCAAAGAAATCGCGCTTGCATGAATTACAGTACAGTCAATATAGGGTTTATCATCAGTATTTTACATTCTAGCACTGTGGGAGATAGCAGTTCAGTGTACAGTGTACAGTACGAATAGAGGTTTGCCTTTACATTTTCTTAAGGGTAATGTATTAAGCCGAGTTTAAAATGACATTAAAGTGTTTTGGGAGCATATTTGGGGGCATATTTAGGGTTTAGACTATAAAAATAGGCTTTTTAAGGTGCGGTTTTTCGCTATTCGTGGGTGCTCTTGGAACGTAACCCCCGCAAATGTCAAGGGTTTACTGTATATATACATGTGTATATATATATTAGGGCTGTGCATTATTTACTTAACACAGACAATTATTTTATTGCGTGTTAACGCAGATTAAAAAAAAAATCCTTAGATTTTGTAAGTTCGTTGCTTTTTTGTGTTTTTGTGCTCGTGGTTATGTGGAGCATGCAGTATAGGTCTCGGCAGGTTTTCGCGGGGGTCAGGCGTCCCATTACTTGTGTCTGTATTACATGGACCAAAGTATTGGAACTCCTGACTATTACACCAACAGGGACTTTAATGACACTGCATTCAGATACATAGACTTCAATATGGAGTTGGTCCCCCTTTGCAGCTGCTATAATGGTTCCACCCCCCATGTTCCAGAACTGTTCATCTAACATCAGTACCTACTGTTGTGGCGGAACACAATCAAATCCTCCCAGCAATGTTCCAACCATAGTGTAAAGTCTTCCCAGAAGAGTACAGCAGCAAAGAGAGGACAGATTCCCCATGATATTCTTGATTTCAGAAGAAACTTATGTCTAAATTCTTATGATGGACAATACAAATGCCCACAAGTCTACATACACTATATAGACAAAAGTAATAGGACATCTGACCATTACACCAACAGGGACTTCAACGACACTGCATTCAGATACATAGACTTTAATATGCAGTTGGTCCCCCTTTGCAGCTGCTATAATGCTCTGGACTCTGAGGGTAACTTGTTTTTCTGTAACAAACTAGATAAAACATGAATGCCCTGCAGTGGCAAATAGCTTTGGTTTTATATTTGATTTGATTACATTAATGTGTAAGTTGAGATTTACAAGAAATATTTGAACTGCAGCCGTGTAACTGTGTTAAAGGGAACACTGCTGTTAAAATGCACCTTATTTGTTTAAAGTGTTTGCAAACCAAATGTTATAGCATGTTTGCTCATATGGCAGTACTTTAAAAGTGGCATATATAATGGAGTATGGCCACACTACAATGTTATATACAATTGAAGTACGTGAACACACCACAGCACAGTGTGAACAGCACAAAAGTCTTCCTCACCTTTTAACCCATTCACCAAGTGCAGCAGCGGGCAGCCAGGTGACTCGGGGGCGGGCTCCTGCAACAGAGCGAGCTCACAGAGCTCCATTGTTAGAGCGTCTTCAGTCAGGTTTTTGTTTTTAACTCTTTCATTGATTTTCAAAAGAGTGCAGTGTTTATATGGGACTCTTTTGTACGCCTCTCACACACGTTTTGATTATAAAAGACTACAGGTATAGAAACAAAACTACAAAAATGCACCTAATTTAGGATCCGGAGTAGCCGCCGTGTCCTAGCATGCCACCATCTTGGAAAGTGTGGGTACTTGTATAGTTTTATGCAGCAGTCATATTTCACCGTATGCCCATGTTCCAGAACCTATTTATCCCTGTTTCTGTCTGGTTGGGTTAGCCTTTAACTTAGCCCAGAGACCTCCCTGCTTACCGTGCTTCCGGGGTCTTTCGCACCACTGGGCTCTCTCTTAGCTGGAATGGGCGCTGCAGACGACTTAAGGGCGGGCTCCCGGAACAGGCCGAGCTAAATGAGCCCTGTTGTTAACCAGGTTTTTGTTTTTTACTCTTTCATTGAGTTTCAGAAGAGCGCAGCAATTGTATGTAAGTCTTTGTGCACCTCTCACATACATATTTTGATGATAAAAGACCACAAGTATTGAAAAAAAACTGCAAATGAACCCTTTACTTCTGCATGCACATGTTCCAGAGTCTGCATGCACATGTTCCAGATTTATGATGTAGGATCACTATTTGGCAAGATCTTTTGTTTTAATGCTAGTAGCATCTTAACAAATACCTGATGAAGCTGACAGTTTAACATTAAAAGATGATCAATGACAAACTTCTTTAAAACTACCCATTAATGATTTATAAGCTGTCTACAACCTAATTAAAAACTTGATTGTAAATCATTTATAAATGCTTTATCAGGGTGGTCGTATTGTAAAGTGTTAACATTAATTGAATACAGCTTCTATGTAAATGTTATATGTAGATTGTCACATCTTGGCCACCTCTACCACACCCCCAGCTGCCCACGTCACCAGAGTTCTTGCCTACACAAGTCTCGTCGCATCTGTGTGTCACATACAGGTTTGTTTTTGTTTGAGCCCATTGGCTGGCAGCCCAGCTGTTCCTACTTAGCTCCTTACCCAGAAGGCTCCAGAAGGCTGTCACCATCACCCTACCCTTACTCTCTCCAGTGAGCCTCACGTGTTAGTCCAACTTCAGTCTGGAGTGAGCATGGAACGAATCTCTTCATTTCTGACTAACTACTCCACTCTCCTCTTGGGCTCGTGCTTCGGGGAAACAAGGTCATGTCTCCCATTGAAGTCCCCTCCTCCACATCACAGTCCAGCCCACAGCTCAGTTTTATGTAACTGCAAAACTCTGTTCTTTTAGATTCTGTGCTCTGTCTTGTTTGTATAAAACCTTTTTTAACAGGTAATAAAAGTCTGAGTTGTTCAAGGGGGTAGGGTGAGGGAGGGAAGGGGCCTGTTGGTGGTGTGTGTGTGTGTATGTGTGTGTGTTTTATGCTTCAGTTCCAGTTGAGGAGTCTGATGGCCTCAGGGAAGAACCTGTTCCCCATTCTGGTAGGGGTGAGTGGGGTCATCCACAATGCTGGTGGCTTTGCGGATGCAGTGCGTAATGTAAATGTCTGTGACAGAGGGGTGAGAGACTTAGCTGTTCTCACAATCCTCTTGCGGTCCCCAACATTGCAATTCCTGCACCAGGATGTGATGCAGTTACAGAGATGCAGGTCCCTCTGAAGAACATGCTGGGCCTTCTTGGTGATGGAGCTGGTGTTGAGGGTCCATGTGAGGTTCTCTGCGGTGTGAACACCAAGGAACTTGGTGCTCTGGACAGTCTCCACAGCGGAGCCACTGAAGCTCAGCAGGGAGTGATCATGTCCTGAAGTCAACAACCATGTCTTTCGTTTTCTCCACGTTCAATGAAAGGTTGTTGACTCTGCACCAGTCCGTCAGCCATTTCACCTCCTCTCTGTATGCTGCCTTATTGTTCCTGCTGATCAAACCCACCACAGTTGCGTTATCAGCGAACTTGATGATGTGGTTCGAGCAGTGCATTGCTGTGCAGTTATGTGTCAGTACCGTGAACAGTAGAGGGCTGAGCACACACCCCTGTGTTCAGCATGGTGGTGCTGGAGATGTTGCTCCTGATCCTGACTGACTCCCAGTCAGGAAGTCCAGGACCCAGTTGCAGAGGGAGGTGTTTAAGCCCAGCAGTCTCAGCCACCCAATCAGATGCTGAGGAATGATGGTGTCTACGATCTCCTATGAAGTCTACGAACAGCATTCTAACGTAAGTGTCCTTTTTGTCCAGGTGAGTGAGGGCCAGGTGAAGGGTGGTGGTGATGGCATCATGTGTAGAACAGTTGGGATTATATGCAAACTGCAGGGGGTCCAGTGAGGGTGGCAGTTGCGACTTGATGTGCCTCATGATGAGCCTGTTGAAGCACTTCATGATGATGGGTGTGAGTGCAAAGGGACAATTGAGGCAGGACACTGGCAACTTCTTTGGTGATGGTGGTGGTTATGGAAACTGGTTGGAATGACAGTGGTGCTCAGAGAGATGTTGAAGATGCCTGTGAGGACATCTGCCAGCTGTTCTGCACATCCCCCGAGCACACAACCAGGGATGTTGTCTGGTCCAGCAGCTTTCCGCGGGTTGACTCTATGCAGAGTTTTTCTCACATCAGCCACGGTCAGACAGAGCACCTGGTTGTTGGGGGTGGGATGGACTTCCTCACTAACATGTTGTTTTTGGCTTCAAACCATGCATAGATGTTGTTCAGTGCATCTGGAGGGGAGGTGGAGATGCCCTGTAGTTGATGATGGCCTGGATGCCCTGCCACATGTGTCGTACATCCCCAGTGTCCTTGAAATGGCTGTGGATTTTCTGGGCGTGGGCACGCTTCGCTGCTCTGATGGCCCTGGACAGGTTGGCCCTTGCTGTTTTTAGAGCAGCCTTGTCACCTGATTTGAAGGCAGTGTCTCAGGTTCTCAGCAGCGTGCGAACCTTTGCAGTCATCTATTGGAGCGTGTGGTGATGTTCTTGGAGACAGTGACATCATCGATGCACTTGCTGATGTAGCCAGTGACCGATGCTGTGTACATCTCCACGCTTGTAGAGTCACTGTAGGTTACAGCCTCCCTGAACATGTCCCAGTCAAAACAGCCATGAAGAGCAGAGTTGGCGTCCGGGGGCCAGATCTTTGTCTGCTGTTGGACTGGCTTGGCACATCTGATGAGCGGTCTGTATGCTGGGATGGGCATGACAGACACATGATCGGAGAATCAGTGCGTAACGCGCCAGGGATGTTTGTGTAAACACAGTTCAGTGTGTTTGCCTCCCTCATCGGAAAGACCATGCTGGTAGAATTTGGGGAGAACTATCTTGAGATTTGCGTGATTGAAATCTCTAGCGATAATAAACAGTCCCTCAGGGTGTAAGTTTTGGAGCTGGCTGATGGCTCCGTACAGTTCTGAAAGTGCATTGTTAGTGTTAGCACAGGGTGGGATGTACACCGTGACTATGAACACAGTGGTGTTCCACAGTGTCCCTTGGTAGATCTAACAGTATAACAGTCATAACCTACATCTAACAGTCATAAACTCCAGCAGCAGTGAGCAGTAGCTCGAGATCAGCACAGTGTTCTCTCACCAGTCCGAGTTGATGTAAACACAAAGCCCCCCACTTCTTGCTTTGTGGCTAAGGTTAGCATCACGGTTGCTATGGTACATTAGCATGTTGCTAATAGCCGTAGCCATGCTGTTGTTGAGCCATCAACCTAAGCACAACAGTCTCTGAAATCTTGCTGGGTGGTTTGCTGGAGTCGGATATAGTCCAGTTTATTGTCCAGGGAATGAAAGTTGGCGAGGAGGATGGATGGGATTGCTGGCCATCTAGCATTAGCTTTTAGCCTAGTATGGACCCCGGCTTGCTTGCTGCGCTTCCGCTTTCTCGCGCACCACTTGTAATGCCTCCTCCCCCGGCCATGGGCATCAGACGACACCGTGGTCTGAAGGCCCGGTCCATGTAGCAAGCCGAGATCTCGGAGTAGCAGCAGCAGCTTGTCTTTGAGGTAAGCTACTTGCTCTTCTCTTATCTGGAGTAGGGTCTGGTGGTCATAAACATGCGTACCAGCTGTTCGGATGAACATGTTTGGCGAGGTTCGATGTGGAGGCTAGAAAAAAAACACATTTTTGCACCAAAGTGTTGGACCCAGAGTGGCCGCTGCGACTTAGCGCGCTGCCATCTTGGTTTGTTCCCGCCATTTTGGTCTGTTCTGAACAGCTACCGTTCTGGAACAAAAAGAACCTGCCATAGAGGTAGGGCTACCTTGCTTTTGCACAATCCGCACATCAACTGGCGAGATTCTAGTACAGTGGCCTGGTATGTGTTGTGCCACACGAAATGCCTTACATCAACTTTGCAAGCCACATCAATTGAGAGTCCGCTCACCAATGTCCCACATCCCCAACCAGTATAAAGATCTGGCCTGGTCTTTAGCGCCGCTAGGGTGACCCGTCTTCCTCCGCACCGGCCGTGGGACTGCGCTATTGACCTCCTGCTGGGCACTACACCTCCCGGGTCACTAGTCTATCCATTGTCTGAGCTGGAGACCAATGCAATGGAAGACTACGTGGTTGCGGACCTCCAACAGGGGTTCATTAGCTGGTCCACGTCTCCTGCATCGGCCAGCTTCTTTTTTATTGAGAAGAAGGATGGCTCAGGCCCTGCATCGACTACCGAGGGCTTAATGCGGTCACGGTAAAGCAGGGGTCTCAAACTCAATTTACCTGGGGGCCGCTGGAGGCAGAGTCTTGGTGAGGCTGGGCCGCATCAGGTTTTCCACAAGAAAAGCATTGTTAAAAAAATTCCAATCTTCTCAAATCTCTTTATTTAAATTTTTTAACACAAAATAAGATGAAAATAATGACAAAATAAGATGAAAAATAAATAATCAAATTAAGAATTAATAAGAAAATAAATTAATCAGTAATAAATAAATAAAATAATAATAATTAGATTTCTCTAGTCAGTGACTTTATGTAGTTTCTCCAGTCTTCTGTATCTGCTGTACTCAGATTCAAATGTCTGTATTAACAGTTCTTTAACCTTTAACCTTCTTCTGAACATGAATGGAACATTGAAGAACATGAACTGTTCTTCTGAACATGGCTTCTCTTGCCTACTCCTTGCTGGTAGAGACCTGGCAGCGCTTCCTCTCGTATAGCCGAGCCACATTTGACTTGAGGGAGGAAGCAGTTGAGACCCTCAGTATGGCTTGAAGATGATCATCAGTAAGTCTGGACCTGTACTTGGACTTATTGAAGTTTAAGGTGGAGAAGAGCTTTTCGCACAAGTATGTGCTCCCAAAAAGGCACATGTCTCCGCTTGAACATTTGGGAAAGCCCAGGGAAGTTAGGGGTCAGTTTTCTCAAAAATTGCCCAAGCTTGTCTGCTTTTCCACTCACCTCCCTGAACTTCGCTTTGAGTTCAGAGTTGCACTGCAGCTCAATGAGCTCCATTTGAAGCACAGGAGGAGCATCTTGCACATCAAAGGAAAAAGGGGTCCACAAAAATTTGAAATGTGGCTCTGTACGTCTTGAAGTCTGCAAATCTGTGATCAAATTCCTTCTGTAGCCTCAAAATGACATCAACATACTTCTCACCACTCAATGGTGCGCCTGCATCCACGAGTGTCTTGCATGCTGGGAAATGGCAAAGGTTTGACTGAGAGAGCTGGGCTTTCCATAACACAAGTTTTGTGGAGAATGCTCTCACGTTGTCATAGGCAGCACTGACAAGTTGCCCCTGGCCTTGTAACTTCTTGTTCAGCACATTAAGCTCATGTGTGATATCAACAAGAAAAGCTAAGTCCATGAGCCATTTGGGATCACTTAGCACAGGAACAGCCACTCCATCCTTCTCCATGAAGGCTTTCACTTCTGCTCTTAACTCAAATAATCTCTTCAATACGTTTCCCCTGCTGAGCCAATGTACCTCAGTGAAGTAGAGCACATCCCCAAATTCTGACTCCATTTCCTCTAAAAAAGCACGGAACCTTCGGTGCTTTAAGCCCCTGGATCTGATTTGGTTGATGCATTTCACAACGATACACATCACATTGTCAAACTTCAGGCATTTGCTGCAAAGGACCTGCTGATGGATAATGCAGTGCAGAGCAATGGCCTCCTCCACGCCCTCCTCTTCCAGTTTTTTTTGAACAAGTGCCACCAGTCCATTTTTCCTCCCTGTCATTGATGGCGCTCCATCGGTTTTTATTCCAACAAACCTCTTCCATGGCAAACCGACATTCTCAACGGTATCACACAGCTGGTGAAATATCTCCTGAGCGGTGGTCTGGCCATGCTTTGGAATTATTGTGAGCAACTCCTCCATCACTTCAAAATTGTCATCAACACCACGGAAATATATTGCGAGCTGGGCAGTGTCGGTGATGTCTGTGGTCTCATCAAGAGCGACTGAGTATACACTGAAACATTTGGCTTTCTCACACAGTTGGTCATAAATGTCACTTGACAGGTCAGAAATGCGATCTGCTACACTGTTGGCAGAAAGGCTGATGTTGCTAAACTGACTTTTCTTTTCCGGACAGACTATATTTGCAGCCTGTAATATGCACTTTTTGACAAATTCACCTGTAAATGGCTTCCCTGCTTTAGCAATCATCTCACTAACCGCGTAGCTAGCTTCGACTGCTGCATTATTCTCTTTGGTTGCTTTCTTGAAGAAATCTTGTTGCCTCAGTAGACATGTTTTAAGATTGGCAACCCGGTTTGCTCTCTCCTCTCCCTGGTATTTTGCATACTCCTCAGCATGTCTAGTTGTGTAATGATGTTTCAAATTGTATTCCTTGTGCACCGCAACTGTCTCTGTGCAAATAAGACACGTCGGGGTGCCCCTGTGCTCAACAAAGAAATCGTCCCACTTCCCACTTTTCCTGAAATCGTCTGTGCTCATCACCAAGCTTTCTCTTCACTGCAGGCTTTGAAAAAGACATGTTTGGGGCTATGTAATATATATATATATATATAAAATTTAACTTGGTGTCACTGTCGCATTGAAGTTTCATCAA
>JBBIGA010081602.1:0-11625 GCA_037576975.1 Alestes dentex | reverse complement strand
CTCTCTCGCACACACACACACACACACACACACACACACACACACACACACACACACACACACACACTCACTCACTCACATAATCACTCTCTGTCTCTCTCTCACACGCACACAATCAGTCTCTCACACACACAGACACTCCTTCTCTATCTTTCTCTTTTCTTTCTCTTTATTTCTCTCCCTTGTCTTTCTTTCCCTTTTCTGTCTCCCTTTCTTTCTCTCCACCCGTTTTCTCTCTCTCCCTTCTCCTTCTCTGCCTATGCCCCCATTCTCTCTCTCTCTCTCTCTCTCTCTCTCTCTCTCTCTCTCTCCCTCTCTCTCCCTGCAAGGGGCAAGAGAAGGAAGAGCACATCTTCACATAACATGCGGCTTGAGGAAGAAAAATCAATACCGAGTTATATCCGCTCAGATCCGTTTTCATGAGAAAGAGAAAGAGTGAGAGACTTGCATAAATAAATAGCTTTTAGAGTGGAAGGAGGACATCAGTGGTGCTAAGAGAATGTGAATATGCTCTGGAGTTATTACTGTATTGGAGAGTGTTCGGTTGAACCACAGGTAGCTCTGATATCAGTCTAACCCAAAGTTAAATTTACCAGAGTGTATCCCATCATGTGCGCCATCCATGGGCCAGATTTCCAGATTTTACCCTCCAAGCAGGAAACAATAAGGTGGGGCAGTACTTGTCTTTCCAGCTTGAGTTAATAATTAATGCCCTACCTGTTAATGTAGGCCAAGAGGGTGAAAGAAGCACCCTGGGCCTGAATGTAGCACTGAGACAGACTTTAAATGTGGCAAATATCAGTCACAGTCTTTGTTTCAATCATTCAATACAAGCCAAAGAATCAGAATTTATCTACAATCTCATGGACCAAATGTGTGCTGACTCCTTCAAAGAACAGTAAATATCAAGACAACTAATGTATGGTAATACCTTACTGAAGGGTCGCAACACAACACCTACATAAGAATCATATAAAAAACCTTATTCTAATGGGCATCAGGCTGCTTTGGTCCATTTCAGTTGGAACAGGTCATTATGAATGTTCATATATGTAAGTTTTCATGAATGGCTTATGTAGGTGTTATGTACCATAATGTGTTATCAAATGTGCAGTACAGTCTGACTGCATTAACCAAAATGACTGAATGTGTGAGGCTGTATCAGCAGGACTATTTTTAAATTGGTTTTATTCAGCAGCACGGTTTTGTGCCTCCACTGTCTGTGCTTGTGGCTACCTATCTACATTTAATGACGGCAGGTGTGCTAATGATTACCATCCGAAGGTATGACTGGGCTGATGGGCTGTGACTTTGCATCAGAATGGGAAACCTTCGATTTCTACTCAGTTCAACCCCAGGCGATTCCATGGTGATCGCACGTCAGTCAGAGACTGGAAATGAAAAGTATTATGAATGACAGCTGGGCAATTTGACCATATCATGATCATAATAAACCACAGGAGGTCATTACATGCTTCCCTGAGTACGTAAAGAACACTGAAAGCCAGATTAGTCCAGGCTAGGGATGGGATTTTACCAATACCGAAATTAATACACATTTTGCTTTTCGTTACTGATACTTATCCACACTCTTTTTGATGCCACTCTCATGCAGAAAATAAAGACGTCACATGTAAAGATGTGAACAGATTTAAGTGATCTTAATGTGATTTTTTGGACAAGATGATAAACGGTGTCCTGAGTTTCCTGTTTATATCACGAGGGAGAGGCGATCGCTACAAACGTTCTGCTCAGCAAACATGTGTTGGCAATGTGCAGAGCACCACTCCCGTCCCTCCACTGATCCAATCCAGCATCAGCCATTTGAAAAAGCTCTAACACTGCATAAACACCAATAGCAGCACTTTTTGTCCAGGACATTTTCCAGATTTCAGTACTGACCAGTCAGTTCTCCATTTCCGCGTGGATTTTGGTGCGGCACAATGTGTGAAATGTTGGATAAAATTGTTTTGCATTCATAGGTTTTCAGAAATTTGGCAACACTGGTTCCACTCCTGAGAGGGGAACGTTGGCTGTGCTGGCCAGTCGTCGCGAGGTTGTGGTCCCATTCCCGAAATCACTGTGTAAAGTGCTAGCCAGAATAAATGAAGACATTAAGACTTTGCTCAGTTTTGGCACCAAAGTGGTGGAACAAACTTTCCTTAATCATTGGAACTGCTAAGATCCTTGTTCTCTTCAAACAGCGACTAAAGTCCCACCTCTTCACTGAGCACTTAGACAAACAGCACTTAGACCAATGTTCATGTTATAATCTAACATAACTAACACAAACTGCACAAATAACTTAAAAAGTACTAACTTCAACTCTGATAGAACGTTAGTCTGCTAACAGCTGTTAATTTAAGTCTCACTTTACTAATGTAAGGGATGTGTTTCCTTTGTGGACTATAAAGCAGCCATGTACCTCGGTCTGAACAAGAGCATCTGCCAAACACTGTAAATCAAAATTTAATTGCAAGGCCATCTGTTAGGCAACATAACGGAATTGGTAACTGAATTGGTGGTTAGTGTTCTCCTCCAAGCGTGTTGAACTGTTCTGTGATGTTGTACGTAGCAGCTGTTCAAAAAGATGCACTGGAGCTTCACATGGCTTAGAAGAAGCACATGCTAACAGTGTTGGTGGTATTAAGTCCTAACTAGTGGGTGTAAATGGGCATGAAAAATTATATTGCATATTGTGAATGTTTCTTTAAGCACTGCAATACCTTTCTGCCATACTGCCCACCCCTAGTAACCCACCATTCACAAGATGATGTTGTGATAATTCTGAGGGCATTCACGCCATTTGAGATACTCCTGATGCTCAGTGATTTTAGACCAAAGAAAAGGGTCTGAAGAGCATGTTATGTAAGTATTTTATTGATGCTTAACTATTAGAGTTCAGTGCATGATGGTGAGAAGACGATATACACTCTGACCGACCAAGAACATGAAAGGCAAGAGTGGAACAGACACATTCCACCACACAGTCACAGTCCCTTGCCTGGTCATAAACACAATAGACATCATTTATTTATTGCTGTATACTACTGGTGCATTATATGGTTAGATGTCAATAAACAATGTGTCAAAGTATATGTATCAGTTTGTCATGTACAAAGTCGCTGTTCACAGACAAAATAAAAATGGCATTTTGAACTAAAAACAGTAGATTAGTAGAATGTTAGTGTGTTTTTCGTCTGTGGAGTTTGGGCCTTCCTTTTGTGCGTTGGATACTGAAAAAATGATACAATACTTTCAAATAAAGGAAAAAAAGAAAAAAAAATACATTGTATTCAAGACTGCTTTTACAATGGTGCCGAGAATTCCACCTTTTTTTACATTTCAGCATTAAACGGTTAAGAAAGTCACAGAGTCGTTCGAATGCAAAGTACACGGAAACTCGTCCACAATGGTGGTGAACGGAACCAGACGTCCCAAAAGGCCTGTCACAGAAAGTGGTTACATGAAGCGGTTCTAAATGCACTATGGTTTTAAGAAGAAATGCACCAGCAAGGCACTGTAGGGCAAAGTAACACGGAAAGAAAACTAATTTAGCTAAGATTCATAATTATTTTTCAGTCATCAACATTCACTGGTGGGTTTGGACAGTAAAGAAAAACAAAATGGCTATATTAGTGTTGTGATGCCTGGTTCCATTCCTCACCACTGTAAAGAGTCAGTTTCTCTATAGAACGCCTCAGTGATCGGAATATGAAATAGTGAAATGTTAGTGGAATTTTGCTAGGGCTACACCAACTGTAGTCCTCAAAAAGCCCAGTCTAGTCCATTCTTCTTTTCCCAACACCAACATGTTCTACCAGAGACAAATACTGCACAGGAAAGTTTACAGCACTGCCAGAGAGAGGGAGGTATTACTGGTTCACAGGCTGAGTTCAGTACAAAACATGTAAAACACTTGTAAAAATCATCTCAGTGCATAAAGATAACACAGGTCAACAGGTCAAAATCATCAGAGGTAAGTTTATGTGGGTATTTTCATGCTGATTTCAAATCTGTGTTTGGTTTTTCCCTAGCATGTAGAGTTTTTGTGATGAAGTTAGTTATATATTGCATGATAATGATCATATAATAAGCGTTTTTGAAGAGACAGTGGTAGCTGACTGACCCTGATCACTATATCTATGCCACAGTGTGCGCCTATCTGACTTCACACTGAAAATATTGAAACAGTTACTTGATTGGTGCCTGTGGTTTAATAAAATCCGCATGCAAGTCTATTGCAAACTAAAATTTACTCATAATTCAAAAAGTTGATGTGAAAATAAAAACAGATCTGAAATCAGCATGAAAAACTGGTTTAGAAAAGTGTGTTGTGGTTTCTGATGATTACAATTTTTTTTGCTGACCTGTGTAATTAATAAGGCACAGGGGTTCCCCGGCATTCAGAAACCTTAATTAAAATACTAATAATATGGACGTCTGAATGCCCTCAAACTACATATTTTTGATGATTTTGTTGCTTCTTAATGCTAAAATACGTGACATAATAATCTTCATTATTTTACTCTGGAACTTTACAAAGTGAATTTCGCTTTTAGGAAATCCCTAACTGGCCCATTACCATTGTACCAGACTTCAAAATCCACATCCCAACCCAGAAGTATGCCAGGATGAAGGAATATGAATATGTGTAAATAACTGGAAATTCAGTCTATTCCTTAGCAATTCACCAAACAATGATGATCAAAGAGCAACAATTAATACTAATAATAATCACATTCACCTTCAGTACAAACAAAATCAAAAAAGAAAACGTGTGCTTCTTATCAAGTTTTTCAGGTAAGGCTGCAATAGGTAGGGCTCTTACTGTATTACACATTTTGGAGATACATTCATAGACCATAAATGAGAGATAATAATAATAATAATAATAATAATAATAATAATAATAATAATAATAATAATAGGGCCCTCACTATCAATTAACTAATATTGCAAGTATTTCAACAATTAATATACACACAATTTATGAAAGAATTTGATGCTTCAGGTCACACTCAAAAAAAAAGAATTGTGTAAATAATGTTCTTCTGAACATAATGTCCTTCGGATTCTCTGTTTTTTGAGTAATAGATTTGAACTGAATAGTCTTGGCAGCCCTAATAATAAATCTTAATGTGGCCTGTTCACAGAAAAGGGGTACAAAAATAATTGCAAATTGATAATAGACTGAGTTATTATCTACCTTTTGTCTAGTATTGCTGCCTATGATACATAATTATCATTAGCACTAATTATATGTAGGAATCATCACTTCATAGGGAAATTTCACCTAGAAAAAATATTTTCATTTTAACTCAGTTGTTCTTGTGCTTTTCAAGAAAGCAGACGATTAGGTTTGCTAAAGCTCATAAAGTACAAAGAGTCCATTAAATTATTCAAAAAGATTGAAAATATAAATGTTTCTCATTGCATTTCATAAGGAAAAATCTAACCAAATGAAAATATGATTTCTGGGTGAAATGTCCCTTCAACATAATTTCTTGACTGCCTGAAATAATCTGTACTAAGTTGAGTTGTGAATGGAGCAATGAACTGATGACATTATGATGTTTTTGTTACTCTGAAAGCTGGTCTTCGATGCTGCAGGCCTCTCTGAGGTCCTCCAGGTGCTCGAAAGCGGCTCGGACAAACTGTCCAAACAGGCGGTCCATGTAACCCTCGCCGTTTGGAAACAGACCCTCTAGGAACCCGATGTGTCCTCCATGAGCCGTCACCAACAGAGCCACGTTGGGCAAGCGCTGAGCGAGAGATACTGGGAACGCTGGCAAGAGAGAGTCAGAGAGTTAGAGCAACAGAGTGAGAGACAAGGTAAAAGGGAAATTTCTGTATAATTAAATGGTTACGACCTGAACAAAGTCTAAGGCCTTATAGAAAGCTCCCTCATAGAAAGTTATTACATGAAATGGTTATGAATGCACTGCCTGATGTCTGATACATTGTTTTTGGGCATTTTTGCACCCATTAATGGTGGAGGGATACATGCAGGGTGTTGTGATGAAATAAACAGTCCTCAAAGAAAACTGATTTAATTCAGAATTATCACTAGTTTACATAAGGGGGGCATACATCTATCATACCACTAGTTTACATAAGGGGGGCATACATCTATCATACCAAGCACGTAAGTGACTGGACTATATATAGTATTCAAATAGAATAAGCGGGGTATCTTACTTTTTATTGTTATGACATTTTTATTACTATAAAAAAGCAAAAGAAAACTGACTACTGGTTGAATGGAAGATGACTACATTCAGGATTGGACTGCTACAAAGCGACCTCTAGTGGATAAATTAGTAACTGCATCCTAAAAATTAAAGCATATCGGTTGACATGCCTTGAGAAACCAATTAAATTAAAATTTAATAAAAATGTTCATATAAATTGAGCACCAGAAACTGGATTCAAGGTCACAATTTAGATTCAAGTTAAACATCTAAATCTCTCTTGTTAGAGTGGTAGTCGGTCTCACCATGTTTAGGAGAGAAGGGGTCGTCAGCAGCATTCAAACAGAGCACAGGTACGGCGGTCTGCTGCAGTTTGGTCCCTGGACTGGCATGCTTGTAATAATCTGTGCAGGACTTGTAGCCAAACATTACAGATGTGAAGCGCTCATCAAACTCCCGGATGGTGCGTGCCTGGAGAGTGAAAAGGAGGAAAGGGAAGGTTGATGTCTCTAAAAAGCAACTGTATAAGCAAAATTCAAGTGACAATGTATTCAGGCGCTTGCAAGCGATATGTTGTTGTAGAAACTACAATTGTGTCCTTGTTTTAATACAGCTTCGGTGAGCCCCATATTCAGTAAGGATGTTAACACATTAGCATTACTATTAGTAAACTTTTAATTAACTATGACAAAAGTCTGCATTTTCCTCCTCATCCTCTGCCAGAACTCATCCAGCAAAAAGGTTTGAGGCTCTCGCTTTGAGTCACCCTCTCTAGAGACGAATAGGATTTGCCCCTACAGATCTATATGATTTTTTTAAATTATCACATCCTATTTAAAAGCAGTTGATGATAAAATGTCTTTTCAGGCCAGCCTTAATATTGAACAATAACATGGAATGGCAGCAAATTGTGAGCAACTTGCCTTAAGCACAAAGTCCACGTCTATCACCTTCCCCAGCATCTTTCTGTGTCTGAGAAAAGAATGAGACAGAAGACAGACACAGTGTGGGTACTGAGGCCATTCAAACATATTTACACACAAGACTTTTGGGAAATAAACTAATATAGGGCTGAATCCACAACAGAAGAAACAATCAAATAGCCATATAATGGAAAAAATATGTAATGACTTGAGAAATGTTCTGGCAATTTGTTATTTAACCACTTGAATAAAGAAAGCAATTAACAAGCAATAGGACACCCCATAAGTAAAAGTTATTATAGATTAACAGTATGAGCAGAGACACTCTCTGAATGATGGACTGAGTGGGCGGGGCTAACCTGTTGATTGCACGGCATAGGTTGCTGGTGAGGTGGCGATTAAAGAGTAGCTTGTTGATTGGCTGCTCCAGGGAGGCTGACGATTCAAAAGAGTCCCAGCTCACAGACAGGGTGAGGCCAGCGATCATCTTCGAGTCCTGGCCTTTACGGGCCAGATAGTTCAGTAACAACATACTGCAATAAAGCACAGATTTCAAGAACGTTAGCTGGAGTGTTTGCACAAGCATACAGTACAGAGATACACACTCTCACCAGTGATGCAATTTATAAGGCCTGATGAACCCCTAAAATACGTAGAAATACAACGATCAGCATGATGCAACATCACAGTATTATATAATGCACAAATTCACCTGAGTATGGACAAAGCAATTAAAAGAGGGCATAAATAAGGTACTCTCTGAAATGTAGATGTCTTTTACAGAACTTCTAGAATATCTTCAGACCATCTTGTCCTCGTCTTATAATTCACAGTGATATGGTCTCAGTGAGCAACAGTAGATGCCAATTGCTCAGGACATTTTTGCGCTGTCTGTTCATGTTCTTTCACCGATGAAAGGCTTGTTAATGAGCTGATGAGTCAGACTGAGTGTCTTAGAACAGGGAGAAGCAGGAGATCCAATCCCACCAGTGAACCTACACATCTTTAAAATATATGTAATGTTGATGATGGCGAAATAGAAAAATAAGTTCTCTCGACGGATTTTGCCTCATAATGCCCTGCATGTTTCCCTCCACTATGAAGGTATTTTGAAAATACGATGCAAACACGAAAATCCCCAGAATGATCATAAAAGAACATCTCAGGCGTCAGGGACTGCACTCATAACCATTTCATGTCTTTTAAAAGACACGACTCATGGCTTTTAGAAGTCTTCCGATGTCTGGTTCTATATATCACTGCTGTAAAAAAGCTAGCGTTTCACAGTAAACCCACTCTGAATGATTTTGTTTACATCTTAAACATTTAATGATGCAGAAATTTGGAAAAGTCCGTGTAATTCCCTTGTATATTTAGCAAATTCAGCACCATAATATAGCCTATTCAGGCATATATTATAATATAGCCTATTCAATCCCTTTGGGTTGGGAAAAGATCACATTAAAATGGATGTTGTTTTCAAACTATAGAAGCAAAATGGACTTATTGGACAAAAAACAAAAGAAGAATGATAAACATTGATCTTTTAAGAGTGTGTGTGTGTGTGTGTGTGTGTGTTTCTCACCCTCCAAGAGACACACCAGCACCGAGGAGAGGAGCTTGTGGGTAGAGTTCTTTGACATGATTGACAACAGTCTCTACATCTGACGTATCAGCAGCACAGAACGTAAGAGGAGTCTGACGAAGGTGGGGAGGGGAGGAGGTTCAGAGAGAAAGACAGAAGGAAGTGAGTCAAGTGCACTTTGCAACACACTTAGGAGACGAGATGAATCATCTGACGCTCAACAGGAGCCTTTTAAACCTGATGTCGAAACATTTCCACAGCACATATTACATAAGCTAAGATACCAGCCAGTGATTCAAGCTCAGTGATCTCCACCCCTGAGCAGTGCACTTAAAGCAGTATAGCTGTCAGTTTATCATAAGGGTCCTCTGAATGATCTTTTATCAGCTGAGCAAAAAATGATCATTCTTGGAAATATATAGACAGTACAAAGTATAAACATCTCTGGTCTACCCACATGAACCTTATGTTTGCTTATCAAATACACATAAAAACAGATGAAACCTAAAGGGAAATTCCTTCCACTTTCCAAATTTCAGGATAACTCAGTTAGATAAAGTCAGAGTGTGTTGACATGAAATAGTTGAATATAAGGAAACAGATTTCTTCACAGTGATGGTAAATGGAACTAGGCATCATGGCTACACCACCAATATAGTCACTTTATTATGATCCAAATCCATTAGTGAACCTACACATGTCTTCTGGGTGTTTATATGGAATGTTGATGATGGTGAAACATACAGAAAAATATGTTTTTGGGGACTATTTTCACAGAGCCCTACTTGTATCCCTCCACCATGAAAAGCTTTTAGGCCAAAAACCTCAGAATTCCCATAAAACAGTGTCTGAGGAATCAGGCAGATCATTTTAAACCATTTTATGTAATATCTTTCTGTGAGGGAGCTTTTAGAGGCAGACGTCTGTTTCCACTTGACACCACTGTGAACAGTATAGGCTCAGTATGTTTGTCTAAAAAAGAACATGTCGTACCAAACCCACTCTGAAAGACATCATTTACATCTCAACCATTCAATCTGAAACTTGAACTACACTATTTATTACAATTTAAATTATAATCAATTATAATGATCCTCAATAGTACTAAATTACAAAAAGTTTCCTTACCAGTAACTCCTCTCCCCCAAAACCTCTGTTATTCATCACCACACACCTGGAACAGAAGAGTTAGTGAGAATCTCTCTCTCTCTCTCTCACACACAAACACACACATACACAAACACACACACATACGCAAACACACATACACAAACACACATTGTGAGCTGCTTTCGGACAAAACTTATTTGGAAAGAAAGGCAAAAGCCTGTAATAGTGTGGCATATGAGACCACCAAAGACTTTAAAATGCTCGTAACTGAGCTCACAAGTTGGACACGCACTCCCGTACCTGTATCCATGACGTGTGGCTTGATGGACCGCATGCAGGACATACGTCTGCCGGCTGTTTCCAGTCAGACCAGGCAGGAGGAGCACTGTAGGCCGTGTGGAGCTCTGGGGGTGTTCGGCACTGTCAGCGTTGTCCGCCCAGTCCAGTGAGAGCTGACCTCCATCTCCTGTCCTGATCAGCTCACTGAGAGAAGAGATCGCAGGAATGCATACATACATGCACATGTACACACTACACTCTCCTGCACTACAGACATTTTGTAAATACCTGCAAATGTTAACACATTGTCTAGTACGCATCTTATTATTTATTTTACTTAAGAGTACTTTAAGAATACTTTTCTAAGAATACTTTTTTTATGAATACTTTTTTACTTTATTTTTGTTCAGTCCGAGAATTTCATTAATGGTAATGATGGCTCATTCTTATCTGTATATGGACAACCTGAAAACTGATTGTACACCCAAACTATTTATAAAACCACACCAAACTAATGTTTCAGTTACAGAAAAACATTCAATTCCAAGATGGCCAAAAATTACTGGGATGTAGAAGACTTGATCTTCTCACCACTGCTCTGACAAAACCCAGCTGGTTTGTTTAACAACAGTATTATCAGCGATTGGACCCATGCCAGATCTGAATTTAGTGGTTCTTTACATTTGAAGATGGATTGATCATTTTATTCAGTCAACAGTGAGGTACTACTAGTGTGGTAGTAGCCTAGTGGGAAAAACACATGCCTGTGAACCCAATAACCACAAATTTGCAGGTTTGAACCCCACTTTCTACCACTGTGTCCTTGAGCAAGGCACTTAACCCTCAGTTGCACCAGGTGGACTGTCCCTGTAACTACTGAATGTAAGTGGCTCTGGACAAGGGCCTTGACCAAATGCCCCCCTTTACCATTTACTACTTGCTAGGCCACAAAAGCGTTCGTGCACGTCTCCTGCATACCCACCCACCCGGCCAGACAGTCTGAGGGCCCCTCCAACACAGAGAAAAACTTCCATCAAGGGAACTTTAGGGGTCTTACTTGCGGTACATGACTTCAGGGCCTGACTTGATGAAGACTCGCACAAGGGTCTGCAGCCGCCCCCCCCAGCACCATGGCGTGGGACAGAAACGTTCCAGCACAATAGGACAGTGTCTCTGCAGAAAGGCCCGGAATCCATCCCCACACACCAACAGAGGCACCTGAGATAGAGAGAGAGAGAGAGAGAGAGAGAGAGAGAGAGAGAGAAAGAGAAAGAGAGAGAGACAGAAAAAGAAAGAGAGTGTGTCAGTTGGGTAGCCAGGATGACAGGCCAACAGAAGAAAAAACATTAGCCTTGAGCCTGAGAAACCAAGGCCAGACAATAACAGAGAGATACACCGACAGAAAGACAGAAAGAAGGACAGAAAGAAAGAAAGAAAGAAAGAAAGAAAGAAAGAAAGAAAGAAAGAAAGAAAGCCGGGAAAAAACACCAACAGACTTAGCTGTTAGACTAACAGACTTAGAATAGAAATAAAT
>JBBIGA010081551.1:0-11626 GCA_037576975.1 Alestes dentex | reverse complement strand
TACACACCTTCACACACACCATCATACATCTACACACCTTCACACACCATCATACACACCTTCACACACACCATCATACATCTCCACACACACCATCATACACACCTTCACACACACCATCATACACACCTTCACACCATCACACACACCATCATACATCTACACACCTTCACACACACCATCATACACACCCTCGCACACAGCCGTCCATCTAGACTTGTCATACCCAGGTTTATTAGATCCATACTGCAGTGTGATTTGTAATGATCTTTTAAGATTTAAGTTTTGTTTTACACCCATTTTCATGTTTGTGTGTGTGTGTGTGTGTGTGTGTCTGTGTCTGTGTGTGTTCACTCACCTGCATGTTTGTGGTGGGGGGGTGGCTTCTGACCCTGTGCACTGCTGCCCTGCTGTAGGAACAATGCCGCCCCTTTCACCATGAAAAAGCTCTCACTCAGACTGCACCGGAGAGAGAGAGAGAGAGAGAGAGAGAGAGAGAGAGAGAGAGAGAAAACAGTATTTTAGTGCTGTTTAACTAATTTTTTTCATATTTTCTTTATCAAAGTCACATTCAAACTAAATCAGCTCTGCAAAGAATCAGCACACGAGGGACAAAACTGGCAAAAAGGTCCAACTGGTGTAGCACCATAGCCAGCTACTAACTGGAAAAATGGTCAATGCACCAGGTCCTATCGCTTGCACATAACAACACATGTGATTCAGAAGCTGGCAAAAAGTCCAATATACACAAACAAACAATCCAAAAACTGGCAAAAAGGTCTAACATACACAATCACAGCAATCTTAAAAATCAGCAAAATCCAACATACACAATCACAGCAATCTTAAAAAAAAACAGCAAAATCCAACATACACAATCACACCAATCTAAAAAAAAACAGCAAAATTCAACATACACAATCACAGCAATCCCAAAAAATGGCAAAAAGGTTCAACACAATCACAACAATCCCAAAAACTTGGCAAAGTGGTTCAGCACCAAACAAGCTTCAGTAAACTGGTAAAAAGATCAAACATACTTAACATGAGAAAGAACCTTTCCAAAAAAAGGCCCAACCTGCTCACAATACCTTGTGATTGGGGAAAATCCTGGGATCTCATTCAATGTTTGGAAGACACATTGAGCCAGGTTTAATTATCTTCAGTAATCCGTGCTGGTGTGGGAGAGTGATCCTGAATGGGAGCCAGTCTCCGCCGCCGAAGTGGCCGTGAGGCTCGGGGACAGTTATGCAAGCCGCCTCACCTGTGCTGCTCTGTGTGCTCATGACAGATTCTCCGGGCTTGTGTGTTCAAGCGGGGAGACGGTTAATTTCAAACTGCATTTGAACGCTTAGTGAAAACAAAAACACGAGGGGCGATGGCCAATTGTGTCAAGCTCAATGAATTTCAAACTTGGTGACAAGGTCTTGTTTGTCTTCCACTTCGGAATGGAGGACAAGAAGGAAAGACATGCAGCAGATGAGGAAAGCATCTCGGTAATGACTGACCTCAGACCAGTTTGAACAACGGCTCATAAAGTGATCTTCACTTATTTCAACCTTTAGCCCACGAAGGTCAAGACAAAGTAATGGTCAGTTTCTAGAGCTACCAAATTCGGATCAACTAGTTATCAGTTCCAAGGGACCAATAAACGATGATGACATGGGGCTACACAGAACACACTAAGCAACAAAGCCTGGGAAGTCAAAGTCCTGCACAGTTGTGGCATTTGGAAGATGCCCTTATCCAGAGCGACCTACAGTCATTAGTTACAGGGACAGTCCCTCTGGAGACACTGAGGGTTAAGTGTCTCGCTCATGGACACAATGGTAGAAAGTGTGTCTGGGGGGCTGAACCTGCAACTTTGTGGTCATCGGGTTCACAGACAAGTGTTTTACCCAGAAGGCTCCTACCACTCCCACATCTTTTGTTTATGCAATCAATGATTGTATTGAGCCTTCACACCACCTGTCTCTACACAGAGATGCCCCTTTTCGGAATATCTATATTTTCACTTCTTTGTTTAGACACAAACTGAAGTACTAATACACGTGTTGAAGGTGAAAACAAAAGGATTTGATGGTTTGACGTTTGGCATCAGTAACTTGCTTTCCCAAGATTGCACAGTGCCCAAAATGAAGGAGAAAAGAGAATCTGGCTGAGTGTCAGCACAACTGGCACCAAAGATCTCTCCATTTGGGGATGCTGCCAGTTTTGTTCACACTGTTGTTCTTCTATTACTATTATTATTATTTTTATTCCAGCTGTTTTTTTTTCTGCTGCCGCTTCTTCTCTAAGGCCATTCCAAAATTTGCCATGATTCGTGCCTCAGCCACCTAGCCAGCTGCTAGCAGCTAAGTGAGGCCATGTCTTTACTCTTCTGGGTGAAAAATGTGTCCATATTGAGCCTGAAGGACACTAAAGTGTGGTACGATGACAGATTTTGTGCTGAACTGAGGTTTTATTCTCTGACTCTCTGAGCTGTTTGTCTCCGTGGCACTCCCGAGTCTCCCCAGAGTTTTCGTCCGCGCACGTCAGAAATAAGCTTCAGTGAGCACTAACGCACAAAAACGCTTCACATTCTCACGGAAACGCATCCCAGACGGAGATATTCTCACATCTGGAATCTTGCCTGCAAGTGAGAAAGACTCTGATTTGATTTTAGGTGACAGTCTGTCATTAATCTGTACTTTCTGAAATAACAAACGCAAATTAAACAAAGACTGAGTTCTATGAACAAACCAAAGCTTCACGTTGGACAATGTTTTTCCTTAATTTACATAGAGCTACTACTTACAGGTAACTGTGGTGCATGAAAAAGGGAACTAGAAAAACTGTGAGCAAGTGATTTCCAGCCTGGCCAACATCAGCCGCCAGTGCAGATACGGTTCTTTAGGTGGTTTAGATGGACAGCCATCTATACGTTCTACATAAACACTGTGTCAGAAACTCAAAACGCAATTGCAAATGCAATTTGGAGTGTAAAGGCAAACTATCTTAGTTTACTGTTGTTACATTTGAGCTATTAGGTTCAAACTGAGTTGTTAGGCCGCTGCACTATTTCTAATCTAGCCATTCCTGCACTGACCACTTGTGGGAATGAACATCATCATACTTCTGCTCTTGCTCAGACAAATGATCTCCGAAGAAAAACTACTTCATATGGTAGGAAGCAAATAACTGGTTTTACTTCTCTCCGATACCTGTCATCAATTTAAACCTCAAAAATGCTTCAAATCAACTTCAATTGTACAGAAAAATGCCACTTCTTACCCAGAAGAATGCCATCATGCACAAACCCTGTTGCGAACAGCACTATTTCTCAGAATGAATGAATCAGGAGTCGACCCTGGCAGTCTTGATTAGCTGCAGCATTTTCACATCACAAATAATTTGCACACTGACCGAGTTTTCTTTCTGGCTCATTTTCCTACGCCGCTTTTATTGCAATGACTGCCGTCAAGAACCCCAATGACACTAAAACTTGCAAATTGCATTTAAATGTTGGCCTGTTCAAGGAACATGACGAGAGGGGCTTTAGGTTTTGAAGCACTTGCCCCTTTGGTCGTAGTTCCCTTTCAACCGTCACCCCCACCCTGATCACAACATTTTTCAGAGAGAGGACGGGTTAAGCTCGATTCCTCACAGTTTGTCTTTGCAAAACTGGGACCAAGAGAACAGCTCTCGGAAATCTGTATCGGCTCATACGTCAGTCTCATTACTGGCCAAAAAAATCAGTTTGACCTCTAAAGACATGCTCCTTCCTCACTCTGCCGTTTACGAAGAACTGTAACTCATATAGTCGACATCTGGGTCTCCTCAAATGTTCAAAACTGGCGTGTGCAACTATTTTTGCGTTCACACAGGACTGAGCAAAACTCCTAGGCAACTTGTTTCCAGTCATTTATCTGAGCATGTGACAAAGTGTCTTTTCTCTAGCGAACATTAGAATAAATGCAAACAAGAAAGCAGTAAAAAGTATCAGGATTTGTTTTGTTTGTAAAAGCAGTTGATACTGTGTGAGCTGGTGAGGAGAACACAGGTTCGGTTCCAGATTCCTCCTCGGTTCCTCCAGCCGTTGTTTGGATTTGTGAAACTCCATCAGCAGCTCCTGATTCAATTTAATGAAGGACTGATTTAGTCAAACCAGGTTTCTGATGGAAACTACAAGTAATACTGGACTTCCACAGGGAACATTTTGAAAAACTGTACCTCTGTTTACTGTATCATGTATAATTGCAATTTATTCTTTTAAGTTTAGCATAGTATATGTAGGAATATTAATGTGAAAAAATATTCTTAACAGTCTTAAAATATTATTTTGTACAGTACTCTACATGAGACCCCTACAGGATGTTCAAGGACATCAGAGAGACCTTACAGGAGCAGAGAGGCTTCCATGCTGGCCGTTAGAGCAAGACCACACCAGAGCCACCAAGCTTTTTAAACTTTGCGCTGGTCATCTGATTGATGCTACACTGCAACCACAAGGCCCCCCAGCCAGAGAGGGACCTTCCCCAATGACTAAGGACTTACTAGTGGGATTGCAGAAGTTCTTTTTATTATTTCTTATTTATTAACTTATTTATTAACTTCTTTTAGAAGTTTTTTTATTATTATTATTATTCATTTTATAGCTGGAATTTGCAATTTCTTCTCTTCCTACAGGTTTCCATGGCTCCAACACCAAAACATCTGTTAATATCCGGTGTACAGCATGTATTCAGATTTTTGATCGGTTGATCAATGGCCTAGTACTGATTGTTTAAAAAATTTGATTTTTTAGGTCAAAATCGCCTCAGTAATGGATGAGAGAGAGCAGAGGGGCGAGTCGACTTCAAAGTATGTAGCGGAGAGAGAGTTTGTGACATCATGGCTATGGCAGCCGGAAAGCTGCACAACAGGGAGCAACAAATCAGATTTACAAAGCAAAACACACAGCAGGCTCATAAACAGACACTAAAGCTCAGGTCAGTTATATAAAAAAAAAAAAAAAACACAACATGTCACTCTTCGTTGTGGTTTTATTAAAAGTAATCGTCCCATGAACGCCATACCAACTCGTTTTCACGGGTGGCTCCAGCAGTTTTCAGCCGTCCTTTACCACAAACGGTTTGGTGATAGACAGTGAGTCGATGGTAAAACACGGTGTGCCGAATGAAGAGAGTCAGAAGAGGCGCTGGTTCGATACCCCACTGCGAGCAGAATGTTTTTTAACCCAAACTTTTTTTGGGCCATAAATCCACCGTCTGAGTCTCTCCGAACACTGGTTTTATACCAACAACGCAATCACACTTCGCATTTTCTCACGAAAACGCATCTAGTTTATGCCAGCTAAGTGACTTTAAACTGTTGTCTGGGCAGTTTTCAGGGTTCAAGGTTACTTTAGTGTCATCAGCAGCTGTGAACACGCACATAGTGAGATGAGACGTTTCTCCACGAACCACGGTGCAACGTGTAGCAACTTACAACATTCAACAGAGTGCAGGTTCCAACAGACAGGACAACAGACTGACAATAAATAGACAGCATGTGTGGACATTACGTAAACCTTCTTGAGTTTCACCTCGTTTTGCCTGGCTACTGTGTGTCCTTGAGTTGGAGAAAGTCATTCAGAGTGGTTTGATTTAAAACGGTTAATTGTTGAGAAATCATCCCGATTTCTTTACAGTGGTGGTGAATGGAACTAGGGGTTTCAGTGTCTACAATGCAGAAACAGCCATTTTATTTACCATGCAAACCTGTCAGCAGATCTGCATGTGTCTTATTAACGCCCTGAATGTCCCTCTGATGAAAAACTCTGAGGGAGCTTTTGGAGGCATCAGACTTGTTTGGATGTCTGGTTCCATTCACCACCACTGTAAACAGCTCTACATTTTTTCTAGACTGGAGCATTTCACACTGAACCACTCTAGATGACTATGCTCGCATCTTAACCACTTAATTACGCAGAAACTAAAACAAATCAGGGTGGTGGTCTAGTGGGTAGGATCAAGAGGGTTCGAATCCTACCTTCAGCAGACCACCACTGGGTTCCTGAGCAAGACCCCTAACCCCGAGTTGCTCCAGGGAGACTGTCCCCTGTGGTTAGGGAATGGAAGTCGCTTTGGATAAAAGCGTCTGATAAATGCCGTAAATGTAAATCAACGGTATTCATCTTTAAGACAAATCCTCAAGCCCCAGGAACCCTGTGACACAGATCTCCAGCTCAAGTGAGTCCAGCTGATTTGCAGAGGGTGAAGAAGTTCGGCGAAATATTTCAAGACTGTGGTATTTTTTCTGGCCCAGCTGGGGTCGCGACCCTGCACTGAGTCACCCCGCTCAGTTTTGAGGGCATTGTCTCACTCTGAGTGGACTTCCTGTGTCCAACGTCCTGAGGAACTCCAAGCCACACCCACCAGTGAAAAATACAGAGACAACAACAAAAGGAGCTTTGTCCTTCCTCCTCTCTCTCTCTCTTATTTTCATTCGCCCCCCCACACTCCATCTCCCTTTATCTACATCTCACTTTCTCCTTCTTGCCCATCTCTTTTTTGTTTCTCTCTCGCCCCCTCTCTGTCCCAATCTCTCTCGCCCCCTCTCTCACTCCAAAGACAAAGTTGAGCTGTGTAAAGGATGCGGGGGTGTCTGCAGATTACAGGGCTTTTGTTTCATTCCTCTTTTCTTCTCTCTCTCCTGTCCCTCACTCTCTCTGTCCATCCTGACAGCAATCTACACCAGGCCTAAGGGCCAGGGTGTCTTATACCCTGTCCTGGACGAGACACCACAGTACAGAGCTAGAGAGAAAGAGAGAGAGAGAGAGAGAGAGAGAGAGAGAGAGAGAGAGAGAGAGAGAGAGAGAGAGAGAGAGAGAGAGAGAGAGAGGTAAATCAAGCAGACTGCACTCATCCTGAGGTGTGTAATTATGTGACGTTTTGTCGCGAGGCTTCTGAAAGCAGCACTACGGGTGAAAGGACCCTTTGTCTGCTCTGAGTCGACAGGATTAGCTTCGAGTTTACCGACAGAAAGCACGCCAAACCTTCCTCCTCTATGTTTTAGGGATCACATAGATGGTGGGCATATGTTGTTACCTCTTGCGTTTTACTACTAATACAAAACAGGCAAATTAAGCAGTGTTTCCCCTACCATTAAACAGTCTTGCCTTGAATGCTTCATAGCATTTGGTTTTCATATAATATGGGTCCATTTCTGGCCAAAATAACATTCTCAATCTACCTTCAAATGTGAAGAGAAACTGAATTCAGATCTGACATGCATCCAATTATTGGTATAACTGTGAGACATGGTTGTGTGCTGCAGGGACGGGCTCTGAATTACAACATCACTGGCCTTTAAAGAAGTAGGGATGGGTATCGTTACGGTTTTACTGATACCGATACCAATATTAACACTGCTTATGGATATCGATACTCATCGATACTCTTATTGATACTACTCTCCATAATTTGGTGCAAAAATCAAGCCGTCACATGAAAAGCTATTCAGAATACAACAGTAATTTTTAATGACTTTTGGAGTAATAGGTTAAACTGTATCCTGAGTTTCATGTGTAAATAATGAAGGAGGAGTGATCGCTACAATGGTCTGGTCAACGAATCTGTGTCGCTGTCCCTTCCACTAATACCATCCGGCATCAACTGTTTGAAAAGGCAGCTGTATCAGAATGCATTAATGATGCACAAATACCAACATGAGCACCATTTGTCCAAGAGTTTATCCACATTTCTGTATTGACCAGTCAGGAACCGGTACCAGTTTAGCACTGGTTCTTGATACACGTCCCTAGGTGTGGCGCTCACATGGTGTTTCCTCTGTTGTCTGTGCACATTTTATGTTTATATGACCGTATATCACATATACTGTGAATACCTGTAAATATCACCTTATTGGAATCATTCTATGTTTTGTACTTTCAGGTTAGATGCAAAGCTGCATTGTGTTGTACTTGAAATGACAAAATTGAACCCAATCTAATCTAACCATCAGTGGTCTGAACCTCATGTCCTCAGGGAGACGAGCAGTGTTACATAAGAAGGGGGGGGGGGTGTTTTTGCGGTTATTGAATTATGACAAGAAGAAAGAGAATTTGGGACCCCTAACAACCGTACAAGATCTGGGACTCCACCAAAAATGTCTCCTTCAGATAAAAAGCCCTTCGTCTTTGAGGAGAAACAGTACAGTACTGAAGGTAGTGACATTTAACAGAAATAACTGGACACGCAGGACACAGAAATGAAGTAAGGAGCTAATCTGATTGACATAAAGCTCAATTTATTACTGGGCTGCTGATCTCTATTAGATTTGAAAGCATGGTGGGTATGAATTTAGTATGCAGGTAAGAGAGGTTTAAGAACAGTTCATGCAAAGGTTGGAGGTCATGAAGGTCAATTCTGAGGCGTTTTATCGCACCAGCGAGGTAAATGGCACCAGGAGTGAAGAGTAAGATGTGGTGATATTCTAGCTCTTCTTGACTGAGGCTTTTTGAGACGACGCGGGTTAGAACCAAATGGGTAGATGCTGTACGATCCTAGTGTATTCTCAGTATGTTTTGTAGACAGACACTCTGCCTCCAGGCAAGGAGGCATCACTTGTTTTGAAAGGGTGTTATCAGTAAGCCTTCTGTTGGGATCTACCGAAGCATAAATAAACATCAAATGTTTCTGCAACAGTTCCCCTGCCCTCTAAACTTGCTTGACCTCCTAGGTGCCAACTGCCATTCAACTTTTGGATATGATGATAATACCAGCCTGGAAGCTCCAGAGAAAAACCTGCAGGTGAAACTTCGGTGATGGTTTGTGATGAGCTTCACGTTGGCGGTAATCCTCCCCACCATGTTCTCACACCTAATATCCTGTACATATCGGCAGATGCTCTAGATTTTTGGTGGATCTTCAGATTCTTCTGATTAAATCCAATTTTCTTGGTTATTCCTTGGAAATGTGTGATACTTGTATCCTAACTTCATTTCCCAGCGCAGTCCAGAAAACTACCTCCCCCTTTGAGTGTTTGGTTCCTCTCAGAGGTTCTTCCTCAAGTCTCTTGGGTTTTGTCTGGGCTTTGATGGCTACAGCCAAATTCTTATAGAATTTTACTAGCTATAATCAGATTCAGACAGGAATTTATCAGGCTACAATGAGATTCAGACAGAATTTATCAGGCTACTGTCAAATTTTGACTGATTTCTATTGGCTACAGTCAAATTCAGACAGAAATTTGTTGACTACAGTCTGATTCAGACAGAATTTATCAGGCTACAATCAGTTTCAGACATAATTTATCAGGCTACAGTCAGATTCAGATAGAATTTATCAGGTTACAGTCAGATTCAGATAGAATTTATCAGGTTACAGTCAGATTCAGACAAAAAATTATCAGGTTACAATCAGATTCAGACAGAATTTATCAGGCTATAATATGATTCAGACAGAATTTATCAAGTTAGTCAGATTCAGACAGAATTTATCAGGCTACAGTCCGATTCAGACAGAATTTATCAAGTTACAGTCAGATTCAGACAGAATTTTGTCAACTCCAGGCAGATTCAGACAGAATTATGTCAACTCCAGGCAGATTCAGAAAGCATCATCATTTACAGTCAAATTCAGGGAGAACTGTGTCAGCTACAGTCAAACTCTTACAGAATTTTGTCAGCTATAATTCAAACAGACATTTTCATCTACAGTCGGACTCAGACAGATTTTTGTTGGCTCCAGTCAGATTAAGACAATTTAGTCAGGCTGCAGTCAGGCTTCCAGTGTCAAATATTGGGGTCCAGTTCAAAAGTTTAGGACCAATCAAAGCTCTGGTGAAATAAACAGTGCGAGCAGTGAGGCCTGTCACCACAGTGCCGTCTGGCATAAATCAGGTTTGAAGGCGTAATAAATCAGCAAGCAAGTCTGTCATACTAGGTCAAACTCGGCTGAGTGCGCCAGCGACCTCAGGGAACCTGCTATCACACACCCCACAAACTACAGCGCTCTAAAAATACACTCCCTATCATAGCAAACAAGAGCTTCAAGCATGTGTGTGTGTGTGTGTGTGTCTGTCTGTCTGTGTGTGTGTGTGCACTCTTGGATGCACACAGCCTTCATGACTACCTGAGCTGCATTCATAACTCAAGCACACAGCTAATTACAGACGGAAAGACGCGTCCCGCGTCCTGACAGACGACATCTGGCATTATAATTTCCAAAGGAACGCTGCGCTAATGACCGTAACCTGCTTACACACCAATGACTTACTGTCAGGCACTTCTCCGCCTTCGACAGCGACTCGGCAAAACAAAATCCGGCGAAAAACAACTCAGCCATGTTATGGATTCCAATCAGGCCCGAAAGTTCATCTTAAGCTTCAAAATGAAGCAGCGAGAAGCTGTGATTACGTAATGGTTTATTGCAGCGGTCCGGTGGATGCCCACCACTTTTGCACTTGGACACTTTTGCCTTGATCCTCCTCAAGAAACTGATTGCGGTTTAAATGGCTCAGCTGTTCTCTTCACGAAACTGGGCTGAGTGAGTTCCTTAAAACTTCATTAACTGTGCCTTTAGTTCATTTGATGCATTTTTAAGCCTCCGAGCTGAGCCAGGTCTCTTATTACATTCAGAAACCAGCAGAAAAATCCTGTCGAAACTGCAGATTCTGACCTCTAACTGCATTCTGCACTGGTTGCAGGAAAATCGTCCTTTGTTTTTATCCTCTCCTTAAACCGGAAGAACTGGAAAAAAGTCTCATACCAGTCAATGAAAATTCATGATGCAACTCTCAATTAATTTATGAGTAAATAATGCTACTAACAGTTCATACAATATTCTGTAATCATGGCATCATGTCTAAATATTAAGTAACAAGAATCTCTTGTGTAGCAAAAAGTTTGCTCAAGTTGAGCAAAAGTTCATCACTGTGATTTTAAGTTTCTGATGTAAAAAATGCGCTAAGCAGCCAGTCACCTCTCACTCTTACTTCACCTGATTCCTGTAGATTTTTAAATTTAAATGCAAAATTTGATTTGTATATAAACACAAGCATTATATATATATATATATTTATTTTTATATAATTTCATCAGGCTATAGTCAGATTTGAACGACATTTTCGTTGGTTTACAGTCGGATTGGTTGTTTAGGATTTTACTAGCAAATATCAAAAGTTCCAAACTTCAGGGCCAATCAAAGCTCTGGTGAAAAAAACCAGGCTGGGCTGGACTACGAATACCCCGCTTGTGAGCTTCATAAAACAAAACTTGATTTCATGAACTCAGAGCATGTCTGATTTCAACAAATATAAAAGGTGTAAAACAGTCTAGAACCGGTGTTTGTTCTCCTACACATGCGTTGTTTGCTGCTCTTTCTCTTGGAGCAGGTTTTCCCCACCCACTTGTGGGCGGAGACTATAATGAAAGTTCTCCCAGGTTCAAAGATCTTGTGTTTTTTCTGTTTGTTTCTAAAACCTAAAATTTGTTCATTTGTGTTTTTTATGTTCATTTGTGTGACGCTATTTCTAAAACCTCAACAGTAGTTATTATTATTATTATTATTATTATTACTACATACTTTTAAAATTACAATAACTTTGGTTCTACGTGACACAGGAACACCAAACAAAGCTCAGCATGACGTCTGACACCTCG
>JBBIGA010081540.1:0-11627 GCA_037576975.1 Alestes dentex | reverse complement strand
AATGATAGGCTACGCTCTCTATTCCACGCGCAAATGCTCGCATATGCCCGTGCAATTTCCTTTCAGTTCAGGCAGATTGTTTTTTCCTGCATTTAATTTTTTACTCAGTAACGAGGGGGTTTTCCAGTGTAGTGAAGTGATATAATTGGATCAAAATGTAATTGAGTAAAAGTAAAATTACCTATTTCAAAAACTACTTAAAAATTACAAATTACTCAGAAACTACTCAGTTACAGTAATGTGAGTAAATGTAATTCGTTACTTTCCACCTCTGGCACACATCCTGTCTTCAGACGATTGGCGCGGTCAGATTCTGAGAATTTTGGGCCGGCGCGGAATCCTGTCAGCGTTTAACATTTTTCACACTGTGTGCCGTGATGTGGTGCATTACGTGCTCAACCCACGCTTGTCAACGGAATTATTACGTCTGCACTCCACCCCCGTGAACAAAGTTATTATGCCCATCCCCGAAAACAAAACGTCTGCTTGTTTTACTGTCCTGCAGACTCATGAAGTGCATTACTGCCACCTGCTGGTTAAAAACACATTTGGTCTTTGCAGGTGTAAATGACGTCCATGTGTATTTAGAGCCCGGTCTCACGAGTTTTTGTGAAGCCATCACGATATACAATCTATTCAAAAACGTGCTGCGATCACGCTTTAGGCCTTTTTTGTGCTAGGATGACGCTTCACCACCCTGTGTACTTTAATGCGCACTGCGTAACACCGCCAGGATCAGCACTAACTGGTGACTGAGGGACAGTAGGACAGAAATAAAGAGTTGATTCCTTATTGTTTTTGTTTGCAAAGCAGTTGAAACAGGTTGAAAGGCCGCGAGACGGTGATACATATAGAAGGAGGATCACAGGTGGTCACTCAAAATGCATTCTAATGCCTTGTGTTAACTTACATATTCAGAGCTGTTCTCTTGTGATCGAACTCCCTCAATGCCAGCTGTAAACAGGTCATTTGAGGCTTAGCTAGCTAGTAATGCTAAAACAGCTGAAGTTGGTTAACCTTCTCTTAGCCTGTCAATCACGTTTTATACTAAAACAACAACAACAAAAAAAAAAACAATACATCTTCTCAGTGTTTCCTTTAACACACACATAACATTTAAAATAGAACACTGAATTTCTGTGTTTGGATGGTTTTGGTATTAAAATAGTGTTGGGAGCTGTGTTAATGTAAATGATGTTCTGAATGCTGTAATAACGGTTCCCTATCTTGTGTGTTGTGAAGTGTCTGTCCATAGGCGTTCTGGACATATTCGGATTTGAGGACTTCAAGACGAACAGCTTTGAGCAGTTCTGCATCAACTACGCGAACGAGCAGCTGCAGCACTACTGTAACCAGTACATATTCCGCCTGGAGCAGGTCAGCCACTCATCTACTACTCTTTTTTTCATTTTGCGAGTATTTTTACGTGCCCTGTTCGTGCTAGAAGAATAAGGAGAACCCAAGGAAAAAAAATAAAACCCTAGAAAAGGGAGTCTGGTCCATACATTCCAGATATAAGTGGGAAATTTGCAACAAAAAAAAAAACAATTAACGAGAATAAAAATAGGAAAAATAAAGAAGAAGCTCAACAATGAGCAGAGCTGCCGTAGCAAATCCTAAATTGTTTTTCTGACATTACAAAATCCTATAAATGTACATCTATCCACCTAGTCCATTCAGATACCCCTCACCCACTTTGAAGTTATAAGTAGTATTGTGGCCTGGGCTGTTTTTTTAAATGAGGCCAATCGGAACAGAGGAAGCGTGTGTGTGTGTGTGTGTGTGTGTATGTGTATGTGTGTGTATGTGTGTGTGTGTGTGTGTGTATAAATACATATATATGTGTGTGTGTGTGTGTGTGTGTGTGTGTCTGTGTGTGCGTGTGTGAGGCCTAAAGCGCTACATGGACAAAAATTTTGGGACGCCTGACCTATACACCAACAGAGACTCTAATGACACTGTATCCAGATACATAGACTTTAATATGGAGTTGGTCCCCCTTTACAACTGCCATAATCGTTCTGCGCCCCATGCTCTGGACACTTTTTTTCCTACAACAAACTATGTAAAACGTTGATGCCCTGGCATGGGCAAATAGCTTTGGTTTTACATTTGATTTGAATAGATTAATGTTTAAGTTTAGATTTACAGAAATAATTGAACTGCAGCTGTGTAACTGTGTTAAAAGGGAACACTGCTGTTAAAAAGCTCCTTATTTGTTTAAAGTGTTTGCAAACCAAATGTTATTGCACTTTTCTTCATATAGCAGTACTTTAAAAATAAATATGCGCAATTTTTAATTCATTATTGAATTTTGCGTATAAAAATGTGATTTATCACAATTAATCGCAGAAAACCATGCAATTAATTGCGATTAAATGTATCTATATTGTTGCCCAGCATTTGTATGTGCGTGTGTGTGCGTGTGCGTGTGCGTGTGCGTGTGCGTGTGTGCGTGTGCATGTGTGTATGTATGTATGTATATAATGTGTGTGTGTATGTATGTATATATATATATTATGTATGTATATATATATATATATATATATAAATACATATATGTGTGTCTGTGTGTGTTTGTGTGTATATAAAGGAAAATGAAATATTGCTGATTTTGGTGCCTAAAACGCACGAACATGGTAAATAAAGTGTAGAATATGAAAAATGTGGAATATGGGCTCTTAAAAGCGTCCTGGTAACCATTACTACATCTGTCCTGTTTGCTGGACTGTGGTGTGTTGCAGGAGGAGTACGTGTCGGAGGAGATCACCTGGAGCAGTGTGGACTACACCGACAATATTGGCTGCATCAACCTGATCAGCAAGAAGCCCACCGGCCTGCTGTATCTACTGGACGAGGAGAGCAGGTGAGCTGCTAAACATCCCAGTTGACTGAGCATAGTTTTGATGAGGTCTTTTTTAAATGATTTTTGATTGCTGATTTTATACATGTAGACTAGACTTCACCAAACCACAGAAGAACTGGTGGTCTCATAGCCCCACATGTTTGATATAGTTTTTTTTTCCTAGGTGGGTGTACCTTTCACACTAGCACCCCCCCAAAAAACACTCTTTGTGCAATCGCTTGATTCTGTGTGGCAAGTTCTCTCATGACTGTAGGTATTATCACTCATTTGTGGACTAGCACCATCTGCACTACAGGCCAGATGTTTGAGCCCACTCTCAGATCTAAAAAAAAATACTCTGCTCTTTGAAAATTTTAGTACAAGAAAACATTAGAAGTATTAAAAAGCAAATGTAACCATATGCACTGTAAATGCTATTTAATACATGCGAAAGCCACCCCTTTTTGACCGCAGTGGTAATTTGTGGGATACTTTCCATCACGTTTTGGAAATTACTTGTGTCTAAACCCTCCCTGCACTTTTTCAAACATGCAGGCAGTCCTGTCTCATTTGCCGGATGCTCATTTCAAACTTGTCAGTCCAGTTTGTCCTATGTAGCTCAGAGGGAGAAAGGTTCATTTTTATTCAGTCTGAGGGTGTGCCTGTAGTGTAATGAATGCAAAAATCAAGCACTTTGCTAGCCAATGTAGTGTAAAGGTTCAAACTTCACTAAATTTGATGTGCTGCATCACTATCTCATTCTATGGATGAACACCAGATTTGGAAACATTATCAGTTTGATAATAAATATGACTTACAGACTCATAAAAAAACAGAAGCTTCCATTTCCAAAACCTTAAAAATGCAGTTACAAAGTTATGAGTACAATGAAAGCACTTAAGCTCAGAATTCGTGCATTTCCAGAATATTCTACTCTTGCGGAGCACTATAAACACAGTAAACAAAGTAAATATTGGTCAATTATTTTTTCAAGCAGATATCTACATCCCTAAGAATACACCCTATTAGCAGCCTACAAACTGCACACCTAAATATTGATTTGGGAAGAGTGTTTGATGCTAACTAGTACGAGCTTCTATTATTTTAGTTCTAGCCTTGTGTTGTGTTGTGTCACTCACTGCTGTTTCCCTTCTGTTTCTTGCTAGTTTGCCTCACGCCACGGATAACACCCTGCTGGAGAAGTTTAAGCAGCAGCACATGGAGAATCCCTTCTTCGTGCCCACACCGGTCATGGAGCCCGCTTTCGTCATCCTCCACTACGCTGGCAAGGTCAAATACCAGATAAAGGTAAACAGCAGAACAGGCTTGGAGTGAGCTTTTAAAACATTCCCATTCTGAGTCTGAGGAGCCCCACTAATCCTGGACTCACCCTCGGTCTCTTGTGCAGGACTTCAGGGCCAAGAACACCGACCATATGCGGCCTAACATGGTGGCACTGCTGCGCAGCAGCGAGCGGGGCTACCTGAGGCAGCTGATCGCCTCCAACCCCGTGGCTGTGTTCCGCTGGGGCATCCTAAGAGCCCTCATACGAACACTGGCCGTGTTTAAAGAGGCCGGCCGCCGCTGGGCAACAGAACATCCAGGTAACGTCCGCCCCTTATCAGCATTCCTCCAATCCTGGTGTGGATTTACACTGGACAAAAAAAGCTAAAGGTTATTAAGAGACAATCCCTTATCAGAACCCACCTACCTTCGCTTATGGCGCTTTTCTACTGGCACAAGCAACCGCACTATAGCGTGAACAAATGTTTTTTCCATCACAAATAAAGCATACCCGTGTTTCTCGATTGCAGGACCAAAAGCAGGCCGCAGCCAAGCTGACTGCGTCAGTGCTACTTAATTGGTCAAAATGTGGTCATGACAATAGACAGAATTGAAAAGAGGTCATTGATTTGTTGAGTTTTTCAGTGCTGTGAGAAATGTGATGTTTCAGAACATGGCTGGGTTAGGTATTCATCGCACGGCTAAACAATGCTGAGGGAAAAAAAAGAAAAACTCAAATAAGACTATAAAAAAAATAAATTAATCCGTAATAACAAAAGTGGCTCTGACAGAAAAGGTTTACGCTGCGGAATAAACAATCATCTGCATGGTTTTATGTCCTCATTGCGTTGCTGACGTGTCAGCAACACCGTTACCATGCTCAGATACACTGGAAAATCAAAGCCTCCCTGCCTTCGCAGTACGGTTCAGGTACAGCACGGTTCCTGGATAACTGTGGAAAAGTGCCTACTGAGGCTGTAGCCAACACGGTGTGTTTGCTCCTTTAGACCTTTAGTGGCGCATTGTTTCTGACTACAGAGCGGCTCCCGGCTGAATATTTTTGGTGGACATTCAACCTTGCAGTGGCACTAGAGGGGCAGCTGGTGGCCTAGTGGTTAGGGAGTTGGCCTGTGATCAGAATGTCATGGGTTCGAATCCCAAGACCTCTAGTGGCAAGCTGCCGTCTTCACACTCTGCTCCCTGGGTGCTGTGTTCATGGCCGCCCGCTGCTTCACTTGGTGAAAGACTTAAATGCAAAGAAGAATTTCGTGCCGTTCACACTGTGTGCTGTGGTGTGTTCATGTATGACAAAATGGTTGCTTCACTTTAATTCACTCATCTCCAGCAATGCCTAATACACTCATACCAGCAGCATGCACACTGTCATGTTAGTGTCACCACCTGAAAATATCTGCTCAGCAGCAGTGCTATGGACTGAAACTGAGCAGTAATGAATGGTGTAGTATCTCATAAACTCTATGGCAACAGATGGACTAGTCTGTACCTGCACACCTGTATAGTGAAGCTATAAGGGAGTTGTTTCTAATAAAGTGGCCTGTGAGTGGAAGCACAAGGTGTGTGTTTTTTAATCTCATATTAAAATGTTCAGGACTGTGTAAAATAGTGACATGAAGTGTTTCTCCTTCTAGACTCTGTCAGGCGCTATTCCCGCCACTCCTTGGTAGAGATGAGGAGACCCAGTTCAGCCATCGGCAGACTGATGAGGTGAGGAGGTCACGAGAACTCTCCAGAGATTTATTTTGTTGTGTAAATCATGGTCAGAGTTGTGTTTGAATTATTGTATAGAAATAAACCTGTAAATAAACCATTCCACAGTCCCTGTTTTCAGTGTTAGACATCCAGAATGAAGTTCTACTAAAATGAACATCCAGAATGAAGTTCTAATACAATTCACGTCCAGTATGAAGTTCTAATAAAACTGTTTTGTCTCCACAGCCAACGATCTCTGATCGAGTTTTCCTTCGACCGCTCAGAGGAGAATCCGCTGGAGGTGTTTGAGGACATCTTTGCTACCTTTGAGAGTAAAAAGTAGGTGGACCTCATCTGGACACCATGACTCACACGGGTTCCTCTGGGTTCTCACTCTCTTTCTCTGTCTCTCTAGCTTTTCTTTGGTGTTATAACCTGACTGTTAATGAGCCTGTCAATCAGAACAGCGAGGAGGAGGATGGATTTGTCTTCACCGTAACTGAGCTCTCAGTGAATCGGTGAAGCTCCTGGTCCATTTCCTTCTCCTGGTGGCTCCTGGTGGCTCCTGGTGTTGGGCTAAAGTGATTGTTCAGCCAAAAAACATCATTTTAACAGTATTTTGTCAACTAAGACTGGAGCTGTGAGGTTAATACAGATAACTAGTAGTGTAAGCCTATACCTCACCAATTAGCATCACACAAAATGTGTTCAGCAGTCTAATAGCCTCACTTATGTGGGTTCAGACACTGTACGTTTATTGTCTAGAACTGAAGATGAGTACAGATATTTTGTCCATTTTAATGCCTTCAGGTGGACAGTAGCATGCTAATTGTTAGCGTAAAGGCTTCGCTTATTGTTGGCTTCATTAACCTCATAGTTTCAAACCTCAGGCTGCGTGTCCAGTTCGATGAAGCACATCTGGGTTGAATATAGATTGAATATAGATAAATTGGGTTTTATTTACTGAACTATCACTTTAACATGTGTTGGACTAATCAGATCTTGATTTTTGACTGTTTTTACTTGTAACATCTCTCTCTTTTCTCTGCACCCCCCCGGCCATCTCCTCCACTCCTTTTTTTCGGGTTAATCAGGGAATTGCATGAGAAAGTCCTGTCTACCATTAAGCGGTATGGTGGTGAAGTTCCTCAAAAGCTTCGTCTGTCTACAATTTCCATGAGGAAATTGCGTCACTTCTCTAAGTGAGTCCGGACCTCATTCTGCACTGGTGACCTCCTGACTCGGGCTGGGTATCGTTCCAAACCTTTCTGCGTCATCAACTGATCAGCAGTCTGGATTTCAGAACAGCTGTGCTGATTGGCTCACTGGGTCAATATTAACATGCACGGCAGTAATGAGATCATTGTCGGATTTCAGGAGTTGCTGCTGCCGACTTTAGCCAATTTCTTAAAATTTTCTTTTTAAAAAAGCATCTTACGACGCCCCTCTGATTGATCATTTCACTTAACCAGAATCTCATCGCAGCTGTGGTCTTCAAGTGACGTTCGTGGGCATTTTGTTAGGACTTGCGTTATAAAAATCCTAATGTCATAAAATCGGAATGTGTTATAAGAACCCAAAAGTTTTAAAACTGAACTGTTATAAAAATCAGAATGTGTTATGAAATCCGCAATGTTCTAAAATCGATGTTTTAAAACCGGAATGTTCTAAAGTCGATGTTTTAAAATCAGAATGTTATGCAAATCACAATGTGTTATTAAAACCAAATAGTTTTAAAACTGGAATGTTAGTAAAATCAGAATGATATTAAAATTGGGATGTTATTAAAACTGGAATGTTAAAACAATCCGGAATGTTAGTTGTGCAGAGCAGCAGCTTATGAATGACTTTGAAGTGAGAGCTGGTTAACCTGCAGTCTTAACCGATCGCATATCAGTCGCTGTTCCAAATGAATCCCATTTAAATGGAAAAACATGTAAATGAGGACAGCTTTATTGGGAGGTTGTAGGGAACTGAAACACAGTATATGAGAGCAGGAGAGACGCAACCAGAAGGGCTGCCCCCTAGTGTCAGGCGGTGTCATGTAAATATGATGCACTTATGTCATTGAGATGACATAAGTGCGACATATAAGCAACAGTTGAAGACTTTTCAAAAGGGCTTTAGCTGCTTTCTATTGAAATCAGTTGTGATCGGCATGCTCTGATTTTGGAGAACAGGTTTAAGCCATTGGCTCTCAAGAAGTGTGATAAATAGAACCAGATTTTAGCTCAGCATTTGAGTTGTTTATGTTCACCCTGACTCTGATTTACTGACTTTTGCTCAGGCGCAAACAGAACCAGGTGAAGAACTGTGGAATGATGATGGATGATCATATTTTGTGCAGTTTAAACTCTCAAACAAATAATTATCAGTAAACAGAGACTCTGATGATGAGAAAAGCTTAATGCCGAGCTGGTCAAAGCTACGCCACATTTAACGCTACTTGTGGCTTGTAGCGTTTATGCAGAAATCTTATCCAAATATGATTTCCTACAGATCTGATTATCATGTGCATGTAAACTCACCCAGTGATGCTGATGAGACAGAAGACCTACACTGTAAAAACATCTCTACAAATGTCTTATTATTGACTGATAATTCATTAATTAATTAGTTTTTAATTAATGTTACAGTGCAGGTACTGAAAAAAGGCCTTGAACGATCCGCACGGCGCTGAATCTCAGTACCCAGCCCTTTCTGTGACCACTTTTTTCTTTATAAGAATCACATCAAAGTCTTAATGGTCCTCATTGTATTGCTTCCCCCATTGACAGGAAGAGCAGGACCAACAGACACAAACAGATCATTCCTAAGGTACTCTAATAATGTGCCACACATTAAACACACCTGTGTAGATTATAAACACCGTCCTTAACCCCCCAACCATAAATGTAGCCAACCTGTCTCTGTCTCTGTCTCTCTCTCTCTGACCCCGAGCAGAACCTCATCAACTCTCGCTCTCTGAAGCTCATTGTGGACCTCAACCTTCAGAACCGGGACACCAGGGCTCTTCTGCACCTTCACACAAAAAAGAAGCCCCCCAGCATCAGCGCCCAGTTTCAGGTTGGTCATAATGGCAAGGGGTGTGGTCTCAGTTCAGATGGTTTTTAGTAGTGGAACCATGGAAATAGGTGTAGTAGTGGAACCATGGAAATAGGTGTAGTAGTGGAACCATGGAAATAGGTGGTATTGGTTTACAGTGGAAATGAGTGGAGAAGCGTAACCATGGACATGGGTGTAGTAGCATAACCATGGAAATAGGGATAGTGACGTAACCATGGAAACTGATGTAGCATAAATTTGAGTTATTAAGAGTTAAGACCACTAGGTGCCGATATGCATGGTTCTTCTGATTTCTGCTGAGATGTTCCACCCTAGAATCTTTTGCTACAGAGAGAAACTTCTGATTACTGTTATTACTGATTCCTGCCAATAAATCAGCGCCACCAGCTGATACATAGCAGTGTTACCCACCGTCTTTTTTTTTTTAAATCAGTCCACAACATGGAGCACTTCATAAGTGATGTGGCATCTAGAACATCACAGTACTTCAGTTTGCAGCATGATATTCAGCATTTTTGATCATTTGAAAGGTTTAACAGACAGGAAAAAGCCAGTGGTGCCACATTTACAAAATCATTATTTTTACTCAGCATTTCACATACTGTGATACACTAAAGTTTTCAGAAGTGCCCCAGTGGAATCTCGAGCTATGCAGTGGTGCACCTCTCTGAGGAGCTCATTATTCCTCAACGCCTTTTCCATCTTTGCTTGAAAGCTCCTGCAGCAGCTCAGTTATAAACAAGACAAGAGCTTCAGACAATGAGATTTAGGGTGAGTGGGATGACCTAATGGACACTGATGGACAAATCAATAATCCACAATAACATCTCTTGTTCCGCAGACGTCTCTGGTCAGACTGCTGGAGACCCTGAAGGGTGCAGACCCTTTCTTTGTTCGCTGCATCAGGTCCAATGCTGAGAAGGTACCTGAGCTTTGTGATTCATGCTGTTCTTCAGGGTTGTCATGTGATGGATCATTGCCACTGAAACATTTTGTGTTTTAGAGGGAAATGCAGTTTGATGAAGATCTCGTCCTCAAGCAACTGAGATACACAGGCATGTTGGAAACCGTCCGCATCAAGAGGTCTGGATACGGAGCTAAATACACCTTCAAGGTACACAAGCACGCCTGTCCTCTCCGGGTTTATGGCACTGCATGCTTGGTTTGAACTTGAGTAAAACTTGAAAAGAATCCAACAACTCTTTTCACTGAAGTTCTTGAGAAGGTTTGGTGATGCAGTATGCAGGAGTTACATACAGAATGTAGGGGGAGTGTTTCTGGTGGACCACAACGGTGGAGGGTGAGGGTGTTTGTCATCGTTTTGTTTTCTTTATTTAGTCTTGTTTTGTTGGCCGTTGTGGACACTTGGATGCCAAACATGGAGGGGAGCAGGGGTTGTTTGTCAACTGTTTTTTTTTTTTTTCATATGTAAATTTTAGCAGCAGAAACATTGTAGGGACATTATAACATGACAAGCATGAAGCAATACATGATTTATAAACAGTTTATGCCAGTACCTGCAAGATGACACAAGATGTTTAAAGAAATAAATGCCTTAAACTTTATGCTTAATTTAAGTCCCACCACGTAACTGGACTTATAATCCAGAGGCCTCCAAAAAATTAGAATTTATGCGTCATAGGAGTGTTCTAAATGGTCCATCAGTTGAGTTTAAGGCCATGTACATGCAATGTAATTTTCTACACATATCATCTTAAGTCATTGTGCGGTTAATATCATACACTGTTCATAAATACTCAAGCATTGCTGTGCAGGTGTCATTGAGTGCCTATGCATGTGTTCTGAGGTCCTTATGTTGGAAAACTTCAAATAAACCTTCAGGTTTTCCATGCATTTTCATAATATTATGTGTTCTACAGGACTTTATAAGTGAGTTTAGGGTTCTGCTGCCGAAGACAGTGTCCACACCTCAGAAGGACATCACTAACCTGCTGCGGAGAACCGGTGTAGAGGACACGAAGTTCCAGATCGGCAAGACCAAGGTCCCTGAGTCTTCTAACGGAGCATACATGGTGAATAGATCTCTCATTCCATGTCCATAACCTGTGGTCTGTCCCTCATCACAGGTGTTTCTGAAGGAGGTAGACAGACAGAAGCTCCAGGAGTCGCTTCACAGGGAAGTGATGCGCCGCATCCTCATCCTGCAGAGATGGTTCCGTGCCTGTCTGACCAGGAAGCACTTCCTCATGAAGAGGAAGGCCATCATAACCATTCAGGTACCATTCAGGTTTCATGATAGGCTGGGGGAAAGTTTATGAAAGCACAATTAAATGGGACAGAAACTCCAAACTAATCATACTCAAACAGGAGCTCCAAACTAATCATCCACAAAGTAATTGTTCCCTGGCCAGGAGCTCCCAGCAGAATTTCTCTCAGACTGACAATTAAAGAAAGTAAAAGAGAAGCCAGCAGTCGCTGGAGCCTCACATGCCATCGAGACAAGCATGGAGCAATGTACCAGTAGTAATTATTAGGGATGCTTCGATCGATCAGCCGAAGATCGGTATCGGCCGATAATCACATTTTATGACTCGATCGGTACTCGTTAAACTTGGCACCGATCACAATTGATGACGTCAATGCGTGAGGACGTATATGATGAGTGGGGACGTAAATGTTTTGGTGCCGCAGTCACCCTAACCTTGTGGTTGCATCAGCCGGCTCCATTTTGTTTATTCATTTTTGTCTCATATTAAGTATC
>JBBIGA010081529.1:0-11627 GCA_037576975.1 Alestes dentex | reverse complement strand
ACACACACACACATACACACACACACACACACACACACACACACACACACACACACACACACACACACACACAAACATACATGTGTTAATGAGGTGAGGGTGCTGTGTGTTCTGAGCAGGTTAATTATGTTATTACTGACGTGTTGATGAGATTGTTTGATGAAATATGAATTTAATATGAGATGTGTCCAGGGGCTTTATTAAAACTACCCCCCCCCCCGCCGCCATACACACACAGACACTGACACACACACACACATACACACACACACTCACACACACACAGTCACACACACACACACACAAACACGCTCTCGCACACACTCACAAACACACACACACATTCACAAACACACACACACACATACACACAAACACACTCAGAAACACATACACTCACACACACAAACACACAGACTCACACACACACACAAACACACACAGACTCTCTCACACACACACACTCACACACATACACTCACATACATACACACACACACACTCACACACACACACACACAGACAAACACTCACAAACACACACACACACACACAAACACTCACAAACACACACACACACACAAACACACACATACACACACACACACTCACACACACACACACACACACACACACAGACAGAGAGTGATCCTCTAACTCATGAATGTTATTTCTATGCAAATGACAGATAGGGAATTAAGGACGAGGAGAACAGAGAGGGTTACACAAACACACACACAAACACACACACACACAAACACACACACACATACACACACACATGTTGCTGTGGCAACAGAGATTTCATAACACAGTGTAGTGCGTCAGAAAACACAAGCAGAGAAAACTCGCCATTTATGTATTACAGGAAATGGAATTCCAGAGAGAGAGAAAGAGACATAGAGAGAGAGACAGAGAGAGGGGGAGAGAGAGAGAGAGAGAGAGAGAGAGAGAGAGAGAGAGAGACAGTATAGCATCTGTTTACATATCGACACATTTTACTCTAAATGTAAAGTATTTTAACGTGTTTTTTAGGACTTTTCTTCAGTTTATTCACTACGATCATTCAGCGGCGATGAAAGTTAGTAGAACTCTGGGCTTCTACTGAGACCCACATACATCTTTTATGTGAGCAAACAGACAAGAAACGTCTAGAGAACATTACACAAAAATGTCCTTTTCAGTGTTTAATTGGGTGTTTGTCGATTGATATCTCTTGTTTTAGTGTATATTAGTCTTTATTAAGGTGTTTGTGTCTCCTATTCTAGTGCATATTAGTGTTTATGGTGGTGTTTATTAAATAATATCTCCTATTTTTGCTTACTGATGTGTTTTTAGACTTTTATAGTGTATAATTGTTTAACGTGGTCGCGGTGAAGTATCCTCACCCTCCTCTGCTCATCCTGTCAGCCACTGAACAACTCCGTGGGGTGAGCCCGACCTGTGGAGTGCGTACAACCTGGTTCGTCTAAGAACAAGCGACCAATGGAAGACCGCGTTCAGCACCACATCTGGGCAATATCCATTGTCATGTAATGCCATACGGCTTGGTAAACGCTCCGTCCTTCTTTCAGGCCTTCATGAATGAGGTCTTCTGAGACATGTGGAACAAATTTGTCATTGTGTACCTAGATGACATTCTTATTTATTCAAAAACCATGTCAGAACACATCTCGCATGTGCGTCAGGCCCTTCGTTGTCTGCTCTCTCACGGGTTGTATGTGAAAGCTGAGAAGTGTGAGTTCCATGTGAGTGAGCTTTCATTTATTGACTATTGAATCGGCCCCAGGGGTGTAGGCATGAGTGAGAAAAAGGTGACAGCAGTGTCTGAGTGGCCTGAACCACTGTCGGTAAAAGAGTAAAACAGTTCCTAGGGTTCGTCAACTTTTACCACAGATTCATCCAGGGTTTCAGCTCTGTGGTAGCACCACTCATCGACCTCCTGAAGGGCAAACCCAAGAAAATCCGCTTCTCGCCCCCAGCACGAGAAGACTTTAAGTAAATTAAGAAGCTGTGTACAACAGCCCGTGTTGAAACTGCCTGACCCAGCCAAGCCCATTATCATCGAGGTAGACGCCTCAGAGGTCGGAGTAGGGGCAGTGCTGTCACAGAGACACGGGACTCTGGGGAAACACCATCCCTGTGCGTACTTCTTGTGCAGAGCGAAATTATGACATCTGAAACTGTGAACTGCTCGCAGTCAAAGCTGCGTTAGAGGAGTGGCGCCATTGGTTGGAGGGAGCTAGGGACCATGTTCACTGGCCACCGCAACTTGGACTATATCCGGCAGGCTAAACCCTCGACAGGCACGCTGGGCCCTCTTCTTTACTTGGTTCAATTTCGTTATTATGTACAGGCCAGGGTCCAAGAATGGGAAGGCAGACACTTCCCCACTCCGGTGGACAACACTGAGCCCAAACTGGTAATCCCTGCAGCTCTAATCGCTGCACCCATACAATGGGCCCTTGATTCAGAGATACAGTGTCTCAGTACGCTAAACCTCATCCCCCTGAGTCCTTACAGGACAAAGTCATCGAGTGGACCCACATAACCCCTGCAACAGGGTCCAAAAGACTGTCCAGGTGATTAGCCACAAGTATTGGTGGCCTAACGTGAAGGTGGACGTGGCACACGCAGTATGTTCCCGTTCACCAAGGTTCCCTGTCAGATGCCTGCAGACAGAACGGCCGGCTCCTCGTCCTCAAGGGCACCCTCCCAATCAGCCATTGTGAACTGGGGGGCCGGGTTGCCCTGGGAGGCCTCGCTCAAGTCCAGGAGAGGCGGTGGTGCTCTCTAGCCCCCTTCAAAGGTCGGTTCTGGAGGGGGGGTACTGTCACATCCGTGTCACCTCAGCCATGCCTGCAGCACTGGAGAAAGTGATTCGGATATAACTCATTAAGTTTGAGTTAAGCCTTGTTTGTGTTAAACGTCTCTGTGTTTTGATTGGTGTTCGTTTCTCTCCCCTGTCTCCCTCATTCCACCCTCAGTCTAACCTTGTTTTTCTCTTGAGTTACTTTCATGTTAAGAGCATGTGTGCTGTGGACTGGTCTCTAGCTAACCATCTGACCCTCGCATGGAGAGCCTAGTAAGAGGCTCTTTGCTTCAAAGCTCTCCCTCGGTGGACTGTGATCTCCCTCTCGCCCTCTCGGTCTCCTGTGTCTGTAGAAGTGACCAGCTGGGCTGTCAGCAGGCTGGTTCCCCTCCTTGTGGCTGCCGCGCATCACGGAATGCCTGGATCCCCTCGTGTTCCTCATAACTCCTGGATAGGAGTATGTGAATTGCATCCGGTCCGTTTCTGCCAGGAATAACGTCTTCACTTCCCTGGTTGAGTGGGACCCTAATCACACGTGGGGCGACGTAGGAGAGGCCATGCATACCTCAGTTAAAGGACTAGTTCTGTTTGTGTTGTTGCAAAGATGTGAAAAGTTCTCATTAAACTTCCCTTTGTATTTCTAAGACTCCTGCATCTGCGTCCTCCTTCCCCATGTTGAGTATGACAATGATAGTGTTTACTGAGGTGTTTATGGATGAATATCTCCTATTTTAGTGTATATTAGTGTTTATGGAAGTGTCCATTGAATAACATCTCATATTCTACAGTATGTTAGTGTTTATTGAGGTGTTTATGGACTAATGTCTCCTATTTTAGTGTATATTGGATGGAAAACCAAAGAAGCTAAAAGTGTTCTGCAGGGCTGAAAGGGTTAAAACCGCATCAACCACTAAATCTCATATTCGCAGTATTATCAATATATTTTGAAAATACAGAAAGCCCAAACAATCCTCTTATCTTCCTTATGTTTGTTTATTTATTTGTTTCTGATAAGTCTAAGTGGATCCTCAGTGTGTCGGTTTGAGTGAGTTTTGGCATTAAAATGCTTGATGGAGTTTTATGGGAACTGTTCTCCTCAATCCATCATTAAAGCTCCATTAATAAAAGATATGTCAGTGCAGAAATTGCCATTTGAAGCACTGACCACATGCCAAAGTTTCTGATTTCTCCGAGGCTCTTTAGATCACAGCTACCACTCTCTCGCTCTCTGTCTGCAAAAGAAAAATGAAAAAGAAGAAGGAAAAATCCTTGATCGCTCTCTCAAACGTCTAATCTCAGACTCACTGAGCTGTCACGAGCAAAATGACTTTAAAAGGTTTTTACGTGCTAATTCTTCCAAAGTCCTTCTGGCAGGCCCCTCCCACACGCCTCAGAAACTGCAGGAAAAACCTCTGGGTGAGGAGGAGGCGGAACCTCTTTTCTTAAATAAAACAGAGCTAAATATTTCAGAACAGGAACATCAGCACTGCTCACACTCCACTGTACTTCACATTTACAGCTCTCAAACCGGCATGTTTGTTTAGAGTAATTACATACAGGTAATTATACATATAATTAAAACGCAGCACAAAACTGTAATTTTGCTACACATTGATGTCTCGGTATTGGAATCATCAGTATCCTCTTCTGTGAATATAAAGCTGTGTATTGAGCATAATCAGGATTTTATATTACATATTTACAATTATTCATTAGTGAATAAAAGACATGTTTTATTTTGAATTTTCAAAAAGTTTACAGGTTAACAGGCTTCTGTATTACTCACAGTTTTTGTGTGTTTAAAAACAGCAGTTTATCCAGATGTCACGTATTCTGGACACTCAAATCTTTAGATCAGAGCTGTAAAGTGAACGTTTGGTTCTCGAGGCTCTAAGTGATTTCCTCAGAGACTCGAATCCCACGACGTGCAGAAATTAGTAGTCATGGGAATCAAATACCAGGAAAGTGCTGGGCGGAGCCCGAAGAGGGTTCTGGGCGGGGCCTGGAGAGGATGGTGGGTGGGGCCTGGAGAGGGGGGCTGTACATTTTGTGGCCTCATAAATTAAGTAAATGCTCAGGGGTTTCTGATAAAGTGGCCAGTGAGTTTTTTTCCTCACATCATCGAACAGCGGCACCAAAGATCTTCCCGCCGCAGTCCATCACTCAGTCCTGATAAAGCTTTAAAACTAAAACGATCAAAAATCTGCAGCTTCAGACTGGGAGCGTTACGCCGCATCTGTCAGCTCTGAGACGAGTTTTCAGAAAACACACATTAATCATTCTTCCACTGTCAGGAGCTCCTCCGTCACTCCAGCACTCCTGCTTGTTGCTCTTCCTCCAAAATGAACTTATCTGCTCCGTCACGCCTCCTCTGGGACGCAGAGCCGAGACTCACCTGCTGACAGACCGACAGCCTCTTCCTGGCCTCCTCTCCTATTTTATTTTATTCTGTTTTATTTTATAAAGCTCATTCTGAAACCCCGCTGCTGTTTCAGACACTCAGACTGAACAGAGTCATATGAATGGCTGAGATCACAGAGAGCCGTCGCTCACGTCCTCCAGCTCTTCCTGCATTTGAAGTTTTCAGAAAAAGCATTTGCATATGCAAATATCATCTGATGTAATGTTTGGCATCAATCCAGTCATTAATGTCAGGAAATGCTGCTCTGATGTCCTTCAGTCTGAGGAACGCAGGGATGCTGAGGTTTCTTTGTCTGAATGGAGAGAAAATTTATTTTAGCCCAGTGACATCAAAGACCCTTTTCACTCCTGACATGAACTCTAGAACTTTCTGCTCTACTGTTCCTCTCCGACATTTAAAACCTGAAACGGTGTGAACATGTGAACATGTCTCTCACCTACAGTTACACACACACACACACACACACACACACTCACACACACATACACACCACCACACTCACACACTCACACACACAGGCCTACACTCACACACACACACACACACACACCACCACACACACACACACACACCCTCACACACACCCACACTGGGCTCAGATTGGTGGATCGTTGGGTCTGAAGCTGTGTGATGAGATTGTTACTGCCTTGACCTGATATAAATGCCGGGTGAGTGGAAGTGCCGCAGGCTGCGGTGTTTATTTAGCTCGGCGCTGCGCCGCGCTCGCGCTCTGACCCCGAGCGGCAGGAGGAGAGGAGTGTGTGCCGACGCCAGGTGGACGAGTGTGTTATGAAATGAATGAACACTCTATTGTTAGTGCGGACAGGCCTGCTGGAATATCAGCTCTGAAAGACAGAAGAAGAAAATCCACAGATAAACACTTCAGCCGAGTGTCAGTGTCTGATAAATTATCACTGATGTTCCTCTGTAATATTACAACCACATTTAATCATTGCAGTCACATTCTGATCTGTTTTGAACAAAAACTGCATAAAAGCAGAGTGGAGCAGGAGGACCCTGAGCATTTTAGAGTTAAAATTCATCTACAGGCAAACCAGCGCATCAGAGAAAACAGTGATGGTCTGACAGAGCCACAGCTAAAACGTTCGCAAGTCCAGAGTGTGACCGCGAATATGAGCAGGCCGGTCACGTGCCGAGTGACTTCAAACCTGTCGAATATAGCAGTGCTGTCGTTAGGAATGTCAGTATGGACATTAAAATCTTCCACATTGATAAAATCAGTGGAAATCAATGACAGCATTTCAGAAAAATGATGAATAGAATTAGGACAGTACTGAGATACACCTTGTGGTGCAACCTGAACACATCTTCAGTGATGTAACCGGGGTCATGGGGTGTTTTGGGTCTTACATTAGACACCCTCACCCAGGCGACCTAGCTGGGGGTGATCAGGCCCCGGCTTGTGTCCAGGTAGTGCACTACGCCACGCATCCCCCCTCCTCAACCAGAGCTAATGTGAAGCCTTTTCAGCACCTTCCATGATGTTCTTCATGGCTCTTCACCTGTGCAGTCTGCAGATCCCTAGGAGTCCCAGGACCTAATGTAACAACTTGCCTGTGAAGCCCATGCAACCCACTCGCAGCAGGCCTTCCACCCATTCCTCCGACACTTAGTCTCCAGGTCAGCATACTTGGCCTTCTTCAGCTGTTGAGCTTCCTCCAACCGATCTTCCCAGGAAACAGTCAGCTCCAGTAGCACCACCTGCTTGCTTGCTTTGGATTGCTACCCAGCCCAGCCCACCCAGTAGCCACTGTGCCCACCAGGGTGCTGTGCCGCAACCTTGCCTCCGCCCGTTCCACTGCATCCTGGGTGCACCACTTCCATCTTGTTCTGACCTCCACACCTGCTGAGGAGACCTTGGTGTCAGTGGAATCTCTGTAGAGCAGGACTTCTCTGACTCGGGTGACCTTGAACTCCTCTACCAGACTGCTGAACAGAAGCTGCAGCTTGGTGTTGTGCCCAAAGAGTGCAACGCTGCTTAGGCTCCGTGGCAGGCCCAGCCACCTGCGTAGGAACTGACTAATCTACCTCTCAAAGCCCTCGACGATGGTGATCGGGACTTCATAGACTAGTAGCGGCCAGAGGAGACAAGGCAGGATGCCATGTTGGTAGATCCAGGCCTTAAACTTTCCAGGAAGCCCAGACTTGTCCACAGCCAAGAGCCACGTGTCAAGGTTATCGCTGGTACCTTGGCATGCAGTGGTGTCCTTCAAGTTGCTAGTGAAGAGCTTGCCTAGGCTCTTCACAGGCTTTTTTGACACTGATAGAATCTGAGTGTCTCCCAGGGTGAATTGGCACAGGTCAGTCACTCTCCCTTTCCTTAGGACTAAGGACTTGGATTTTGCAGGCTTGAAGCTCATCCTTGCCCATGTAATAAGCCGTTCAAGACCTTGGAGAAGCCATCTGCATCCAGGCACTGATGTTGTAGTTACAGTGAGATCGTCCATAAAAGCTCTAATGGTGCCAGATCTGGACAATGGACCTCTGCACACAACTTCCGCTGACTTCACGAGCACATTCATGGCCAGTGCAAACAGGGACACAGAGATTGTTCAGCCGGTGATTATGCCATTCTCTAGGCGATGCCGCTCTGATGTTGAGGTCCCGGAGGATACCCTCAGGCCAAAGTTGCTATAATAGTCGAGTATGAGATTCTGTATCTTCTCTGGGACATGGTACCTATTCAGGGCCAGCTCCACCAGCTTGTGTGGTATTGACCCATAAGCATTGGTAAGATCGAGCCACAGCACTGCCAGGTCCCCCTTGCTCTCCTGTGCCTCTCGGATCAGTCGAGTCACCACCCCTGTGTGCTCGATACACCCTGGGATGCCTGGAACTCCTCTCTTCTGCACAGAGGTGTCAATGTAGGCGTTCTTCAGGAGAAATCCCATAAGCCGATTGGCAACGATCTTGAAAAAGGTCTTGCACTCAACACTTAGGAGAGAGATTGTCCTGAAGTGCTCTATGTTGCTAGCAATCTCCTCCTTGGGAATCCACACGCCCTCTGCGTATCTCCACTGCTGAGGTACCTTCCCTTTCCTTCAGATGACTCTGTAGATCTTCCACAAATGTCCCAAAACCATGGGGCATTTCTTGAAGACCTTATATGGTACTCCACTGGGGCCTGGTGCTGATGCTGTTCTGGCAGATTTAATTACCTCTCTGACTTCCTTGAGAGTGGGTTCATTGATGTTAAACAGGGTGCTGGGTTCAGGTGGATATATAAGGGCTGCACAGTGGCCGAGATCTTGCTCTCTTTTGCCATCGCTGTAGATGTTACTGAGGTGGCGGTTGATGACCGCCTCTGGACATATGAGTTGATCACTGCGTTTCTCTCCCAGTAATCTCTTTGTGTACCTGAATGGATTGGCAATGAAGGCACTGTACTTACAGGCCCTCTCCTTGCCCCTCCTCTTGTTCCATTCAGCACGGCAAAGAGTGGTTACCATACCTCTGCCAGGGCTGCCTTCTCTTGCTTACTTGCTTTCCTGTACTGGCTCCTGAGTGTCCGTTGCTCTTTTTTGAGTTGGGCGATCTCGGCTTCACGTCGGTGTGGAATAGGTGCTGCAGTAGTAGTCATGGTGGCACGTTATTCCTTGATGCCAAACCTGCTTGATGCAATGCTTCTCATTGTCCTTAGCCTCTGGTCCATCTCCCTTGGCTGTTACTTCAAGGGCTGTATCAACCTCTACATCAAACTGGCGCCACTCTGACTCGTTGATGGCAGCTGGCCACAAAATCCGACGATGTTCTGATGGTCTGCTTTGGGGTGTAGCTTTTGGTGCTTGGAGGTTCTGGGCACTGTGGGGACTGTGTGGGCCTGGCTCCTCCTCCGACTCACCAGGTGCTGTATCTAGTACTGGCACTGTGCGTTGCACCACTAGCTTTCTCATGCAGCCCATCTTGGTCTGGTGTATCTTCAGACCTGTTGGGTTTTTGCAGACATCTGCAGATTGCACTCGTAGTCAATGTGCTTAATTCCATCTGTCGACAATGGGGGGTCGTTCAAAAACTTACCACCGCTTATCACCCCCAGACCAACTTAACAGAAAGAATAAATTGCACCCTAAAATTCATGATCGCCACATATGTGAAGAACAAACATAAGTACTGGAATCAGTGGGTGCATGAGTTCCGCTTCGCCATTAACTCTGCTTAGCAGGAGAGCACTGGCTTCACCCTCGCTGAGGTCACCTTGGGCAGGAAACTTAAAGGTCCACTGGAGAGGGCTTTAACAAAAAACACCTCATCTAACCATCCAGCCTACGCGACGGTAGAACGGCAGCAGGCGCTGATACAAGCTGTGCAGAGTAATGTGGCCCCTGCCCAGGGGAGACAGGGAGTGTGTCATAACTCCAGACGCCGAGCGGTTACCTAAAGCGTGGACGACTTGGTGTAGGTATGTACTCATCCTCAGTTTCGAGCAGCTGCGTCATTCACAGCTAAACTCGCACCTAAATGGAAAGGCCCTGCTCAAGTTATTAAAGTAGTTAGTCCGGTCAACTACCAAGTTGAGGTGTTAGGACAAACAGGACAGTTTACTGTACATGTAGCCAACCTTAAGCCGTTTTTTGGGGTGGTTACCCCTTTTTCCGAGGGAGGGGGAGTGTAACAAAACAGAGTGGTTTTGTCCTATAAGTGTTCTTGCCTTACTCCCAACCATATGGGGCGTATGAAGGTTTTAGAGCCCAGCTGCCGCCAGATATAAAGCGTAGAGCAAGTCGGGTTAAAAGGAGGGAAAAACAAATCCATATTTGATCACCGGCAAAAGCAGCATGGTATCCTAAATCCTTCACGCGAATATTCGTGTTCCTTATGTGTGTAAGTAAACTATGCCTTTATTATCTGTGTTTTCCTCATTGTGTATATATGTATATATGTTGAATGGATGTGTGGGTGCTTTGCTCGCAGGGAGGTTGTTTCTTTGCTTCTTCCACTCTCTCCTGTTCCCAGAGACGGGCTCTCAGCTGATCCGACACGGTTCCGGAGTGTCCAGCCCTACACGGAATCCGGCCAACTGGGAATACACGCTATATACCATAACCAGTAGCAGCTTCAAGGCCCCGACCGAGAGGAGCGAGGGGACTGAGAAAGACGGGTTTCTTGAATGAAGGACTGAGTGAGAATAAGTGGTACTGTAAATAAATGAAAACACATGGTAAGAATGATGTATAGTGTTGGCGGTGTGTTCTCTGACCCTCATTTTCTGCTAACGTTCTTGTGTGCTGATATTTTATTTAGTGAGAACCGTTACAGATTTAACGTTCACGTCGGTGGTTGCCCAAATATCTGTCCGTTTTGGGCGCTCATTCTCCCTCCCCTCGGGCGCTCCTGGGGGTATTTCTTGTTTGGGTCCTTTGTAGCGTATGTTGGATGCTCCCTTTCAAGAGCTGCAGCTTGGGTTGTTAACCCTCCCTGCCCCAGGTGCTGTCTCTCCGTGCTGTCCACCGTCTCTCCAGTTGTCACCACACTTTCGCGGTTGTCATCCTGGAGGTCAATGGCACTGCCATGTTGTACTTTAGTGGCCTGTAGAAAATTACAAACAGAATTCTCAGTGAGCATTTTATGACGATACCGAGATATTCAAAATAACTAAATTCACCCAAAGACAACTGCTTTCATTAAAATGTATCTCTTTAACACACTTACCATTCCTGCCCACAAGAGAGACAGTTTGGGGAGTGGTTTCAGTTTAGAGTATAAAATCAGTTTTGTATGTAGTAATTACATCATAGACTAAAAGTGATTTGTTGTCTAGTGACTGTCAATCACAGCGTTCATTAGAATTTCAGACCACACCCAGACAGTTCTCAGATCTGATTGGTGGTGTTTAATCTGTTTAATTATTTTTCACCCTCCAGATCATTCTCACATAGCTCTGGTTTCAGTCACTCAGAGCTGATACTGGAGATGCAGCTCCAGAGATTCTCCTGATGTTCCTCTAAACCTCTCCTGGCTGGAACACAAGAAAATTAACAAATACACAACAAACAAAATTATGCTTTTTCAAAGTTGGTGTGTAAGATGTCGTCAGTTGTTCACACACTGATGAGTGACCAATCACGGTTCCTGTTGAGCTCAGAATGAACCACCTCCTCGTCCTCCAACCACGAGGTCCAAACCCCAGCAGGTGTGTTCACCTGGGAGTCTCCAGAACAGGTTGAATCTGTGTAGAACCGTGTTCCCTCTGGGTCACAGCTCTGCAGAGTCACATGTTCTGCCTCGTTTAATACCTTTAGGCTCTGAGAGGTGGAACACTGACTGTAAATGAGTCTAAAAAGATCACATGAGTCAGGGCCTTAACACTCACTCTGGTGTATTCCTCTGTGTGTGTGTGTGTGAGTGAGTGTGTATGTGTGTGTGTGTGAGTGT
>JBBIGA010081509.1:0-11627 GCA_037576975.1 Alestes dentex | reverse complement strand
CTCTTCATCCTCCTCACCATCAGTTTCATCCTACAGACCACCATTCTATGCTGTCTCGCTACACTCTCACCCACCAAAAACAAAACTTCGGCAAACTTAGGCAAAACTTCCCTAATTCAGACTAATCCCACTTGTGACAGGTCAACCAAGGGTCTGTGAAGACTGTAGCAGCTGCATTTGGCAGGTTTTATAATTGCCTTGTAAATTTAGAAGCTCATTAAACTCACTTCAGAGGTAATTTACAACTCGTTTATAAAAGGATTTTTGAGTGCTCTGCTTCAAAGGCTAAATGGATAAATAAAATAAAACAGTCAGGCTCAATCCAGGCTCAAAGCCACATTGACTGGTTGTGTATTAAAATTAGAAAAGCAATCAAAAAGTTGCTGTCACTGCCAAATGCCTGCTTTTAAATTAGGTTCTACCATGTGAACCAAATTAGAATAAAAGCCGGGACTAAAATCCCCACGTGGAAAAACATTAAATTTGGCAGTTCACACAAGGTTTCAACACCTACTCTCCTGGGTTACACTAGTGTTAAAAATCTTTTTATTTCTGCAGCCAATACAGCAGAGCCGCTGAAAGCGGTGTGCTACTGCCCATTTGTGATGGATGGATGGATGGGACTTTGAGGACTGTAATAATATAAGAATTAGGGCCTGGTGTTTACCATTTTATATGTAAAGACTTACAAATTGCTATACACAATAATATTGGCTAAGGAGTGGAGAGAAATAGTGATTGCTATTTAAAAAAATAAGCAATTAGCTGTTGTCATCTTTGTAGTTTTGGAAGCTAGCATGAGAGCTTACTACTATTAGAATCCTCATCAAATGACCATTCTGTTGTTTGCCTCTTAACATGTAAACAAGCTATTAAAATAACAGTGTTTTTTTCAGTGCTCCAAGAAGACTTTCTTGCTGTCTTCAACCTTTAAAAGATACTAAAATACTGCTTATACAGCTCCAGGTGGTTCGGTAAGCAGAAGCATACAATTACTACTTCATCTTACTTAAGTCTAATTATAACATCTACATTTACACACTTTTCATTCTCAACTTTTGGATTTTTCAGTGTATTAGCCATACAAACAGAATTCGTTCAGACACAGAAAGACACACAGTCTACTTTTGAGCACTGCAACCACAGTGGCTTTCTAATGACAATAGCAACACAGTACCACAGCCACTTAAAAACTTTTTTGTACACATTCACTGTTTACTCTGCAAGTAAACTCAGGGTTCACCCTGGGGCACCTGTAGAACTGTTTCAGAAATTCTTCATTCAGGTTTTAAATTAGGGACCCTGATACACTCAGTTCAAAGTGTTACATCATTTTATAAGCAGGGTATCAAACTGAAGAGTTCGAGTTTATAGTGTCGAGGTGTTAGGACACCCTAGTGTCAAAAACTCCCATTGTGATGTTCTTAATAGACAGGTTCAGTCTTTGCCTTCCTCCAGGAAATGCCTCTCAATCAATGCCAGCATGCTAAAAGTATGCAAATAAGCTAAAGATAGAGAGGCAAGAGAGAGAGAGAGAAGCTGCCACATAGCCAGACCTCATCTCAAAGTTGTCCTAATTCTATCAGCCTCTACTTATTCATGTCACGATGACTGAGCAATATACACCACTGCACAACCAAAAAAAAAAAAAAACCTCACAGTGTCTTAAGGGTAAAGATGGTGGTCAGGCTTCCGATTATTATTAAGGGACATCTGGCCTCTCCACGGAGCACCACAGAACACCAGCACTTCTCCAGTTATTCAATGTCTTCCTGATTGTGGACCAAGTACTCAGTACTCACTATTCTTATATTATTAATTTGTGGATTCTTAGTATCTCCAGCTCTCTAATGAATCAACCAGCAACATGCCTAGCAGTCATGTGACCAGACTGAGTACCATGCTAGAACTTGATCAGTATAGATCATCAGGTTGTTGTTACAGAAAATGCCCAGCTTATTCACTGACATCTAATTCTTTCTGACTAAGGCCTCGTTCACACGGACGTCTGAATCTTGGATAAATGAACGTGCTCTGAACGCCATGTGCGTTTTTGTCGCGTTTTGTAGCAGCGTTTGATTGAATTCAGTAAGGCGTTACACTAGCGTTCGTCTGACGCTGTTTAACACAAGCCTGCAGCCCGATGTGTAGTTTCGTGTATTCACCTGTGGCAACTGAAATAACGAGAAGAGGTAATGAAATATGAAACTGGCCTCCAAATATAGCTCAAGTCCTTTCTGGCGCAGTCAACAACTGCATAATTCTTTATGGCTTCAAGGTTTTTATTTTGGAAATACCTTTGATCAGCATCAACTGTGAATCGTTACTCAATCTTTTACTCTCTTATGACATCACACTGAAGCATATCACGCTATTCTCAAATAAATGATTCCAAATAAATCACAAAGTTATCAATCTAATCAACTGCTAGGACTCACCCGAATATCCAATGATTATTAGACAACCAAGGGAGTATTTATAACTGGAAATATATATTTTTCAAGCGTGGATTTTATCAGGGTAATTCAATCACTTAGACTGCCCTCAATGGCTGGCTTTAACAAAATGCACTTTTTTTCTGAAAAAAGGGATTTTACACTTTTAGATCATGGAGTATAATACTCACTCTCTTAGTGTGGATTACAATCTTTGTTAATGAACGCACATTCAAAAATAAATGCTTGTCTACGGAGGCAGCCATGTTGTTTATGCAGATCCCTTGATCTGAATGAAGAAAGCCAGATTCTTACTGAGCAATGCTACTAGTATGGTGTGATAATGATATGTCCAAATAATTCTCACTGATGTCACTAATGTTCACTGTGAACTGGGAACAACTCACATAAAGCTTTGCTCCTGTTCATGTGTAGTGATCATCGCTCAGAATAATGCATGCAGATTCTGGGTTTTAAGAGCCAGTAAGAATGTGTTGAGACTAAGAATGTCACACATTCCCCAAGCACAATTTGTGATAATGATATTCTCAGATAATCTCAGCTAAGTATAGTTTTGGTAGTGGCCTAGTGGGTAGGATACTTGCCTCTGGACCAAGAGGTCATGTGTTTGAACCCTACCTTCAGCATACCACCACTGGGTTCCTGAGCAAGTCCCTTAACCCCTAGTTGCTCCAGGGAGACTATCCCCTGTAGTAAGGGAATGGAAGTCACTTATAAAAGCAGCTGCTAAATGCCATAAATGTAAATGTTATACGGGTCAACCTATAATTATTCCCCTCCCTATGTTTGCCTCCAGGAATAATCTTTGAGAAAACAAAAACAAGTTAAAATACAGTGGCACTTAGTCATCCAAAAAAGCAGGGGGTGGTTGTGTGTGTGTGATGTGAGTGTGTGCTAAAGTAGCAAATGATTCATGCATTCCTGCCACTGGTCGAGCTAGATTTTGACTGTGGCATTTCTTTTTGATCACGTGAGAATATGTACTTTTTTGTTTTGTTTTATTTTTTGTATTTTTTTTCTCTGGTGACATCTTTGACCTGCTGAAAATGCTGTAATGGGGTTGTATTTCACACTGACAACATTTCCAACAATTAATATTCCACTTGCCACTGATTTAACTTCTGCTAAGTCTTCCTTCTACAGAACAAAGTTTGAAGAATCTGCATCTAACCCTCACAAGCTCTTTGCCAGCTCTCACCAGAAGACTTCGCCAAGTTCTTCAATGAAAAGCTTGACGATATTAGAAGATCCTGTCCTCCATCAAGCTGCCTGCAAGCCAGAGACCAGCCCATGTCACACAGTTTCATTGGCTCTCTCCTGAGGAAGTGTCACTAACCCTGACATCCAGCAAACTTACTACGTCTCCACTCGACCCTCTCCCATCGAGCACACTCCAGATGATATCATCAGATCTCATCTCGCACTCCTTAATGACCAGTCATGTCCCACCTGCTTTCAAGTCTGCAGTGGTCACACCAATTTTGAAGAAACCCACGCTGGACTCTTCAGATATCAACATCTACAGACTGGTATCTCTTCTCTCTATCCTCTCCAAAGTCTTAGAATGTGCTGTTGTTTCTTTCTCAAAACAGGCTTGCCGTCACTGAAGAACTAGATCAGCCAACCTGTCTTCTGCTCTGATTCTTCTTAACCTTTCAGCAGCCTTTGACACAGTCAACCATCAGATCCTCCTAGCTACTCTCTCCAACCTTGGGATCTCAGGCACAGCCTGGCAATGGTTTGCATCCTACCTTGATGACCGGAGGTACCCAGCATGGCGAGGTTCCCAGTCTGCTCCACGAAGATTATCCAATGGTGTTCCACAGGGATTGGTCCTTGGACCGCTTCCCTTTTCTCTATATACTGGTTCTCTTGTGGATGTAATAGCCTCACATGGCTTTTCCTACCACTTTTATGCTGATTACATGCAACTTATTCTTTCTTTCCCTTCCAGTGACAACCAGGTCTCAACCCGCATCTCAGCCACCTCAAGCTGAATCCTAGAAAGCTCCTTCACCAAGCCACGACCTCATCGTTTCTGTTGGGAACTCTGTTATCTTCCCTCCAAAGAAGGTAAGAAGTCTTGGTGTTATGCTAGATGAAGATCTGTCTTTCTCACCGCAGGTTGACCATGCCTCTACTGACCAAACCTTCACTGGCCGCCCACAAGTCCTTAACACTTGCTTTCAAGGCCAAGAATGGACTTGCACTCCCATACATATCAGCATTGATCAAGCAGCGTGTCACTTCTCGCCCTCTCAGGGCTTCAAGCACTGCTCGTCTGGAACCTCCTTTGCTCAAAAGAAGAGAAAGGCATGTGTCAAGACTCCCCAGGGGTGGAATGAGCCCCTTCTTCCAGTCAGATCCCTTGCTGTCTTCAAGCATCGTCTGAAGACCCACCACTTCAAGGAGCACCTTGATGACTAACTATGCCTCTCATTTCAACTTATTTATTTCTTCTTCCCCATTTTCACTTTTCACAAAAAAAGCAAACCAAAAAAACTTACTCTTATCTCTATGCCCTCCTTTCTTTTGCCTTAACTTCTGACTTTTCTTTGACAGAAGTCGTTTGTTGTACTTAGCCTGCAGCAACTTAGTTGAATGGCAGACATTGATTTAAGTTTAGCTTAACAGATTTGAGGAACTGATGTGGACTACTTGAGCACTGATGTAGGTCAATCTGGAAAAGAGTGTCAGCTAAATGCTGTAAGTGTAAATGTAAACACTCTCCTGATATAGTTTTGTGTGTGTGTGTTTGTGTGTGTGTGTGTGTGTGTGTGTGTGTGTATGTGTGTTTGTGTGACATGTGGTAAATAAAACCTGAACACTTTAAGCATGGCTTATCATGACAAAATGAAACATTTCCAAACAAATATAAACAAATAGGGACACAAACATTCTTAACTTTAATGTTAGTTCATAAAAAAAGTATTTATTCTAGGTTATTCTGCACCATAGCTCAATTTGTTCATTGCTGAAGTTATATTATTTTTTTCTTTTCTTGAGAAGACAAACTCTATCTGCATTGCTGTTTTTACATTGTCTTTGAATGAATGTCACATGGTCAAATTACAGACAGACATACCTATTACCTATAATTGCTATGCGATTCATCATGCCAGCTAAAAAACATCTGCAATACATCAGCAATACTTTCTTACATCTTACTGAGTTTAAATATAACATCTGATTTTGTCACAAATGAGACTTAACAATATTTTGATTGTCTGTTCCCTGTTGTTTCTGAAAATTTATTATTAATATTTTTCCCATTATTTTACTGCAATATAGAAAATAGTGTGCATAGAAAGTATTGTACCTGTTCGAAATAGTTAACCAATTTATCAAACAGCCTGTACTCAAAATCCAGTCTCAAAAAACTTTTACCAGTTTATTTTCAAATTTTCTTAAAAAAATAAACAAAAATGACAAGGTTGGAAAAGTTATCAAACGCCTAATGTAGTACTTAGTAGCCGCTTTTTGCTGTTATTTGTCACGGCCTTGTCTCACCTGCCGCGTCCCTGGCCAAACTAGTTGCTAGAGTGCTGAGCTTTGAACTCTCTTTACGGTTTATTTGAGTTCGCGCTGTGATCAGTGACTCATTTATTTATATTCCCCAATAAGACTCCTGAAATAAAATCCTGTGAGTGTATAAATTATCTGGGCTAACCTGAATATGACAGAACAGACGACTTCAGATGCAGCAGAAGTGTCACTCCCACTATATGAGGTTATGGCATTTTTTACACCAATTATAAGATCAAACTCCACATCTCGAACAGCTGACCCAGGTGGTGGCAGAGCTGGTCAGGTAAGGTCTTGCTGACTGACTCCCCAGTTTCCTGTTTCTGTTTTGTGAGGAGTCCTTAGGGCTTATGAGTGTACTTTCTCACTGGCTCCCCTGTCTCATGGTTCCTCATCACCGTCGCCCCATCTCTTGGTTCCTGTTTGCTAGCATCTGCACCTCCAGGTTTCTAACAGCCAGTGCTAATGCCTTGAGCTTCCAAGTAGCCAGCATCCCAATCCCTTGGTGCGGAGTAGCGGGCTGTCTCATTTGCTGGTCTTCTGCTATTGGCCTTTGAGTCCCACGATCCCCCGCCGTAAGCTACCCTGTTCCCGTGCTCATTATCACTGCCCTCTGAGTTCCCAGGTCCCCTACAGCCAGCATTCGCTATTCCCCCTTTAGGTCAGGTCCCAAGGCAGGATTATTATGTGTGCCTCTGAAGATGCACTGTAGAACCGGGGGTACCGTAACGGCAATGTCTCGCATGCCATGCCCCCTGAGAGTGCATAGTTTACCTGGGCTAGCCTGAATATGACACATTACAGTAATTAAATGAATTGGATATGTCTACCAGCTTTGGAAACCTAGACTGGGGAATTGTTCTGGAAATGGATTGCTCTCTGTAAGTCCATCCATGGTTTTATTCTGAGGTAATCAATGCCTCTGTAACTGATGTCAGGTCGGTCAATTTGCCTAGGGTTTGATAGGGCAGCTGATTGGTAGAAGTTTGGAACAGTACATTCTAAGAGGCTGATCACTTTATCCAACCAGGCATTGATTTTCCAACATGTTTTAAAATGTTATGTTTTCACACTGGCTGTGTTAGCTATAATGTGTACATGGACCTAAAAAATGTCTTATATTTTATTTTCTACAGTGTAATTGGAAAAAGGGTAGATTTTCAAAGGGTATGACTTTCTATAGACACTGTATTTAAACAAGCCCACTGTCACTGCCCAGCAACCCACCTGTGTCAGATTTAGCCTCCATGCTCACTCCTGATTGGGTTGTTAGGCTCCCCCTCATTATGTGAAGTGTCTCCTCCTGTGTATCAATTACTCTGAGTTAAGCGTCTTATTGTGTCTGATTGTTTGGTCTTCCCAATTGGTTCTTGTGTTTTCCTCTGTGTACTTAGCCCAGCCGATTTAGCAGACCGGTGTGTGATCTCCCTCATCTCTACCTCCTCTGTCATTACTTGGGAAATCTTATCTACAGGGTGGGCTTTTCTAGTTCACCCACAGAAGGTTCTAGCATGAAGTACTCCTCTCTCTTTCTGCAAGGGTACCTTGATGCTGTTCTTTCTCTCTCACTCTTTTGCTCTCTCTCTCTCTCTCTCTCTGTCTCTCTTTCTCCCTATCCTGTCTCCCTAGTGAAAAGGACTGAACCAGTATCGCTCTCAGGCCTCAGGCTCTGGGGTCTACTCATATGGCTGCCGCACACCGCGGAGCATCATGTCAAAGGGATCACTCCTAAGTGTCCTGCTACCCTTATCTGGATTAGACTGAGAGAAAGACTGTTTATTTTGTGTTCAATGAAGTTGTTTGAATTTGAGTGACAGTTTACATTTTTTGTTTGATCAGAAATATTTTTATTGATCAATGAAACAAAGCATTGAATAGTTACAGTATGTGTATATCTTATTTGAACATAATTATATTGTAATCCCTGAACATTAACCAGTTATACATTTTCTTATTTCAGTATTAAAACATAACCCAGACCCCAAACCAAAGAATGTCCTGGTAGGTAATAGAACTTTAATAACAAAGAGAAAAAGATAAAAAAAACCAAACAAACAAACAAACAAACAAACAAAAAAAAAACAAAAATCAAACAAACAAAAAACTAACAAACAAATAAATAAATAAGTAAAAACAAGCCTTAGTAGTCCTGTCCTCCCATCAGAGGAAGAGTATGGCCCAATCAGGAGACTGAAGGCTCTCCTAGTATTGTAAGAAAGGGTCCCACATTTTATGAAATCTCTTGCTAGATTTATTGAGGGAGTGGCAAATTTTTTTTAGGCTTAAGGTTGAGATCACATCTCTCAACCATTGCACTGCGGTGGGTGGGTCGCTACCCTTCCATCTCAGAAGCACTGCCCGCCTGGCTAGAAGTGAGGAGAAGGATAGGGCCTAACGCTGAATCGATGACAAATGGGCCGTATCTTCTTCAACAACACCAAAAAGAGCAATCAAGGGGTCTGGCTGTATGTCCTGTTTGAAAATTAAAGACAACATATGGAAAACGTCTCTCCAGTATCGTTCAATATGTAAACATGCCCAGTACATATGTATAAGGCATTATAAAGCTCACAATTCCGTCATACAAAGTTATTATTGTCTCATTTCAAAGCTAAGACTCAAGTTTCATATGCCGGAAAAGTAAAATATGCCTTATTTGAAAAAGAGCAAAACAGGACAAAATCCAGCAGTATGTAATGCTTGTGTGTGAGCACTCTTAGAAATCAGCAACCTTATTGTCCAGCACCAAGGAATTGTTTTGAAAACAATGGAAATCAAAAGCCACAGGTCTTGTGAACTTATGTTCAAAATTCGAGCTCAAAACAATAAAAAATGAGTGTGTAATAACTCTTTTACTTTTAGTGCAAATAGTACCCTTTGTACCAGTCAATCCATATTTTAAAATAGAATTATAACTAAATAACCGCTAGAACACACGCTTCTCTGCCACTCACTGTGTTCGAAGAGTCACCTTGAGTCGACACACACTGTACAAGTGAGTCGACTCCGCCAACCGCTTGACCCGTGGGCTTTGAACGCAAACTTCCACAAAACACGACAAAATTTGCTCAAAACACAAAAAAACAACTCGAAAAATCTACATCCAGCCAGCTTACAGACACTTATAAAGCGAAGTGTCATCATTCCCAATCGCTTACTTTTGAAGAAATTCAGCTCGGACTCATGCGTCTCCTGGAGAGCCTCTTCGCGCATCTCTGCTATTTCCCATGAAAAATTATCCCCATCAAATGTCCTCGAAATATTCTGAAATATCCTCAGTGTGGTCTTCTGAGTGTTTTTTCCTTGGTTTGAGTAAAAAAAAATCGGCTTATTAATCCCAACGCTCTCCACAGACTCACAGGCGCCTCTGATCTCTGATCAGTGCGCACTGTATTTATACATCCCAGAGAGAAGCCAAACCCACAAATGACATATGGTTGGAAAGGTCTTCAGATTGGCTACACGTTTCCGCTAGAGGATAACTGTACCGAGCTACTGTCCGTCAAAGCCGGAGCGCCTGATTGGGTCACCGGAGATTTTGGCTGTAACTCAAGCGCGGGCTCGTTTGAATCCTAACAACCTACGTTATTGATTTCTGCCATGTAATCTTCTTTTTAATAAACCAATCATACCGAAATAAACTATTTAATACTTCCGTTCTGCCGACGGAATGGCCACCTAGCGGTAGAAGGGGGTGAGAGCGAACATTTAACTTTGAACATATGGACTTGATGCACCACCTTAAACTGTAATAAACAATGAAGGGCACAGAAGGATGTAGTGTTAATAGATTTAAAGATTAATTTCCACGTGTCCCCACTTAATGAAAGGTTCAGGTCTTGCTCCCATGCTGCTTTTATTTTTTGTAAAGCGGGGTATTTCAAACCAGTTAGTGTATCGTAAATGATCGATATTATATCTTTATGTATCGGGTGTAGCCTGAGTAATGAGTCTATAACAGTAGGCTCTAGCATATCCGGGAAATTAGTTATCCTAGATTGAAGGTAGTGTCGTATCTGTAAATACCTGAAAAAGTGAGAGTTTGAGCAAAGGCCGCAATGCTGTTATCAATTAAAAGATCTTTAAAGCACACCATGCATCTCTGTGTCCAGTCAGTAAACACTGGGTCCGAAACTATGGTTTGGTGTGATTGGACTTATTAAAGAAAAATCCCGCAAACCGAAATGCTTTCTCATTTGGGCCCATATTCTCAGAGAATGTACAACTACGGGGTTGGGAATCGATGTGTACAACAGGAGAGGGAGTGATGAACCTAGTAATGCAGGAATGGAAAGGTCCTTTGTGCAATTTAATTACATTAATACCCATAAAGGAGGGCTTATACAGATGACAGTGGTTCTGATATGTAAAGCAGCAAGTCATCAGCATCGATAGATACCCTGTGTTCAAGTCTCATCCTCTGAATGCCTTCAATATCACTGTGCCGGCGAAGCGTCACAGCCAGTGGTTCTATTGCCAAGTCAAAAAGAAGTAGACTCAAAGGACAGCCCTGGCGTGTACCTCGATGGAGCTCAAGAGGTTGTGATTGGTGTGAGTTTGTAAGAATTGAGGCAGTGGGATATAAATATAGCAGCCTAATCCTTGTGAGAAAGTGCGGTCCAAAATTGAATATTTTAAGGGTTGCAAATAGATAATTCCACTCTTCGGTCAAACGCCTTTTCTGTGTCCAGGCTAAGGACAAATTCATGGGGTTGCTCGGGGGGGGAATATATTACATCCATTAGATGACAAATATTAAAATATGAGTGGCGATTTTTAATGAATCCGGTTTGATCTTCAGATATGATAATAGGCATGATATTTTCTAGCCTTCGAGATAATACTTTTGCCAAAAAATTTTCATCTACATTTAACAAAGAGATTGGACTGTAGGAGGAACAGTTAAGGAAGTCTTTCCTGCTCTTTGGGATAAGGGTTACATGGGCTTCATAAAAGGATGCAGGTAGTTTACCAGATTTAAAAAAGTCGGCTAGGACCTCCTCCGACCTAGGGGAGAAAGTTTTGAAAAACGCGATGGGAAACCCACCTGGCCCAGGAGACTTCCCGGATTGTAACAAAAGAATTGCAGCTTCTATTTCCTCCTTAGATATAGGTTCTTCTAATCTTGTTCTATATACTGATGAAAGTGTAGGTATCTCCAAGTTTCTTAAGAATTCCTCTGACAATGTACTGTCCTTAGGACATTCAGAGTTGTATAGATGAAGGAAATAATCTTTAAATGTTTAATTGATTTTGGAGTAATCCGAGGTGGTGACTCCATCCCTCATTCTAATTTTGGAAATATGTTGTTTTGTCTGGGTGCCTCTCAGGCAATTAGCCAGCATCTTACTGGGTTTATCGCCGTGAATATAGAATTGGCTTCTGCTTATCAAGAGTTGCCGTTCGACTAAATGTGTAGAAAGAAGATTCAATTTAGTTTGAAGTTCTATTCGAAGTTCTTTTTCTTCATGGCTGCCGTGTATGATATAAACTGTCCCCTAAGAAAGGCCTTCATGGCGTCCCAGACAATTAAGCTAGAAGTTCCATCTGTGCTATTTGTAGAGAAAAAAAATAGGGTAAACGCCCCTATTAAGCTCAAGTACCCATTAAGCACACTTGTAACTTTGAACACAAATTGTGTAAAGA
>JBBIGA010081498.1:0-11627 GCA_037576975.1 Alestes dentex | reverse complement strand
GGGCCTCTGATGGAAACATGGAGGGAGGGCGTTTGGCTGCCAAGGGCCCTTGAATTGTGGTGGTTGTGGTGCTGGTGGTGGGGGGGGGCTCACGAACGGTTTGCCCAGGGGCCCACACAACCCATAATCCGTCCCTGGTCACACACGTAAGGGAGTGTCGCGTGACAACGCTTTGACTGGACGCTCGATGCTGTAACTGCCTCTCGCTTCACCTTTGAACGGAATCCATTTATTTTATCTGTGCTTGTAAGCAGGTTTTCATTTCTACCTTGCATTCGTGTTTTCAGTTCATTCAGATGATAAAATATACTTCGCACACCACTCAATACTTGCAAGCAACTTTGCGTAATCGGTCCTTTCATTTGTTAGAAACACTTTAAGTCCCTCCCGCAGCGCAGCTCGTACACACGGGTCAGCACGGTGCTACGTGACGACCATCGAACCTCTGTATGGAGCAATAAGGTTTTATGATCCACTCCCTAACACAAAGATGCAAATATGCGACTTTTCACAGGTCGTGTCTTTACAAAGTTTACCATGCGCACCACACTATCCAACACAGTAACTAAGTCTGCTGGTAAAGTCTTGGAAACGAGAGCCTCACGGTGCAAAAAGCATGTCATCAATTCGTCTGGCAGTAGTGTTATCTGAGAGAGTGACTTTGGCTATTTATTTTACCGCATCAGCACCGAGCATCTCTTTCACAATGGCTTTGCAGGCAGGTAGTATTAACGACTCTGCCACAGTGTGTGACCTTTTTGAGTTAGCAACAAGTTCAGTCACATGGTAGCTAGCTCTGAGGGCTCGCTCGTTCACCTTTGTGGTTTGTCTCATAAAAGTTGCCTGTTTCTCCGTGTTTTCACGCAGGCGAACAAAATAGTCCGCCTGTTTGTTTTGAAGCGCCGGGTGTTTCGTTTGGTGATGGCGTTTAAGCTTACTTGAGACCGTGGCACTGTTGGATAGCCTTTTGCCACACACCAAGCACAGTCAGTGTCGTCGCATCTCCTGTGAAAGTATCCGAATGAAAGGTAGCTTTCGTTGTGCCTCGCGTTCGCCGTCTTTGCTTTCTTTTGACTACCTCCCATACTAGAGCCTTCATCGGGGTCTGAATTTTGTCCCGGGCCCTGTTCGGAGTTCGGATTATTCCTTTTCAAAAACTCAATCACTGTCATGGCTAACTGTCTCATGCATCACTGCAGCCGCGTCGCGTCTCTTGTCACGTCTCTTGTCTCTTGTCAATAGGTGGCAGCTAACAGAAGAAAACAGCCTTACATTCCTTTCAAAGCGCAGTCACTTGACAATGGAATGTTATTAAATTTTTAGACCAATTAAGTGAAATTCGATCATTTTCCACGGCACACCTGACATTATCTCGCGGTACACTGGTGTGCCGCAGCACAGTGGTTGAAAAACACTGAGGTAGAAGATACACATAAAGATTTCAAATAAAGTCAGTCAAGGATTCAGTCTTTTGTTTCATTGTTCTAGGATCTACATCTGTCACTACAACTAAAGAGAGAACAAACCTGTAAGTAGTGCAGTTCTGCTTATGCAGGTTCACACACTTTACAATTACAATTTCCATCCCTGCAATAACAGCTTCAGATGGGTCGGGAAAAGCAGATACACTGAGCTTGTGCTGATTTTTGTTCCCATTATTATTGGTGGAAACGCTCATTATTTTGCAGCATGTATGCTCTAACAACCTTAGGTTTGAGATATACAGGCATATGCAAAAGCTTGAATTCCGCTGATATTTTCTAAGACAAAATATGTACACAGCCTGTAGAGCAGAGGTCCCCAACCACCGGGCCGTGGACCGTGAGCCATTTGGTACCGGGCTGCACAGAAAGACAGAATAAAAATATTTTATTGATTATCAGAGTCTGACAGATCTTTTATTTTGAAAAACAACGGGATTCGGTACATCAAAAATTTAGCCCACAAGCTAGCAACAACGAGTAAAAAACAAACTTCTTTGGGGAGTTTCTTCGTATTTTTAAGCACTTTGTTTTTAGTTGTATCTGTACCAGTGCATGAAAATATTGTTTTACAGGAAACTGGTCTGTGGCACAAAAACATGTTGAGACCGCTGTTTTTAAAGAACATTCTAAATAGTTTTCACTCATTTTTCTGCTATGTTTTGCTCTGTTTCTATGAATATTGTAAAAAAGAAAAATAAAACATTAATTTTGCACAAGCCACATTCTATGATAGTTTTTGTGCTTGATTTGTTATATTTAGCAAATAAACAGAAATTGTGCATCCAAATATGCAGAAGTGTACTGCAGAGGTTGTGTATGTTTGTTCATTAAATATGAACAAAACGTAATTTGACCTTTGTTTTACTGTTTAATTATGAAAACAGTTGATTGACTACAGATAATGTAAGAAATGTAAGGGGGGACAGTCCGCCCTTTGATGTTTCTCCTCTGGGAAGGCTTCACACTATATTTTAGAACATTGTTGTGTATTTGATTGCATTCATGCACAAGATAATTGCCACAAATTTACCAATAGCATGTATCTGCATTCACTGCAGCTTTGGAAAAACCATGCTTCTCTGTGTTCTACTGCCTATATGCCTGGGGCTGCTGCTGATTCTGGTTAGTGCTGTAAACTGCATGTTGAGAAGAAAGAACAGTAAGTATCCACTCCAGATGTGTGACCAGAACATCACGTGTGGGTGGGCATTTGGATTATCTGGGGGTACAAAAAATATCTATTTAAAACATCCATTCATCCCCTTTTTGTAGGGGTGTCAAACAATAAAAATAACTTATAACTTTATATAACTTATAAAAGCAAAAATTGTGGCAAAACCAAAACCTATTGTTCAATAAATTTAACAGAGGCAATGGAACTTCTATTATTTTTTGGTGAACAAATGTAGAACTACAGGTATATATCAAAAGTCAAATGTATACAACATATGAGAGCAAGAAATGTGGCTCATTGTAGTCATTAGGGAGGCTATAGCAGATCAGTTTCCAGTGTTTAACCTGAATATTATCTACAGGACCAGTCTGTGGTTACTCTTGGCAAATTCTGAAAGAAATTCATTCATATCTAAATTTTTCATTTCTGCCATGTTTTTCCTCATGCCAGAATGACTAAATTTCTCTTCCTTGAATACTCAGTCATTCGCGGATGCAGCTTTTGGTGTTACCAACCAAAAAATAAAAATAATTTAACTAATGCACTGTTTTAATTAAAGAATGTGGCCAACAGGTTCAAAACATGCTGCAAAACGCGTGGCAAAGTGAACTGTGTGAGCCAGTATTGCCAACTATCTCCTATAGAAAAAAGCTGAAGTTTACTCAGAAAGTCGCTAGATGTCGCTAGATGACGACACGCTAATTTGTCAAAAATGTCGCTAGATCTGTCGCTAGGCACTTTTTGGGGAAAAAAAAGTTGTTAAGGGGGTCTGGAAATTCATTAGAAATTGCGACAAAGTCGCTAAGTTGGCAACACTGGTGTGAGCAGCAACAAGGTGCCTGTCTAGTGGAGGAGGCACTGAGGGACACGCCCCTACTCAAACAGGCCAATTAGAAAGCAGCTCAGTTTTGAAAACCTAATGTTTTTTTCTCCTGAGTTTTCTTTGGAAAGACAGAGTGCTTGGCAGGGTGGGTACGGCTTGTCTCTAGGGGGCAGAGCCAAGCCGTGCCCACCCTCATAATAAGCATCAATACATTTGGTAGTTACACATTTAAAACGTATTTAATCACTATTAACAAATGTTCATGTTGTTTTTCCTGTCTTACGAATTTTGTGTTGTTAAATATCTACAAGTTGAATTAATTAATCAGTAATGCGTGACCTGTATAATTCTCACTCTAGCAGAAAAAAATCAAATAGAAACTGGAGAGAGCATCAATAACACTGACGTTCATACGGTTAGTATAACACACACACACACAAAACACACACACACACACACATACACACACACACACACACACACATGCACGATACAGTTATTAATGTGGTGTCTCTTTGGTATTAGATTTGTAATTATGAACGCTTGTTTGCTTTTAGGAAAAGAGATATGGCACTTTAATGGTGTAACTGTTTTGTTCTAGTTCTGTGTTTGTGTAAAATTTCTTGTGTTTGTGTGTGTCCAAGATCTCTGCAACTGATGACTCACAGATTTACAGTACTGTGATGCGTAAAAAGATGAAGGTAAGACATTATAGAGACTGACTGACAACTTGTGTTTTTACCAGAAGATGCTAATTAATCAGCCAATAATGTGGCAACAATTTGCATATTGGAAAAAACTTTATGAAGAAAACAAGAAAAATGAGGGACAGAGATTTTGGGCTGCCTCCCTTGCTAAAATAAAATATCTGATTTTTTACATTTCTGTTGTATGTTTGAGTTTCAGGAACAAGACAAATAGAACAAGAAGCCATAATTTACAGTTTGATGCAATTATATCTGTCTAAACCATCAAGCCAGTCATAATTATCTAAAACTATTGAAGTACAAAAGAAATGTTAAAAATATACATTTAATCTGTATTGAATTACTGCCACTTTAATAGACTGAAATCCCCTAAAAATCTCTCTTCTTCACAGCCTTCATCTGCACTAGGTCATGAAAATGATGTGACCTACAGCATCATAACAAATGCAGACAAAAATAAAACGGTAAGTGAATTCTTAGAAATGCAGCATTTAGGTTTAGCTGGTAAAAGAGAGATCAGGGCTCAGGAAATTAGAGATCCTCATTTAATTCTAAATCTCTCTCATTTTCCAGCTTGGAGACAAAGAGGTGATCTATAGCTCTGTGGTTCACAAATAAGAGGTGAGAAAGGTCAATATACAACAGATGTGACATTACTCATTTCTCATATTGGACTATGTTGTTTAATGTGTGTTTTTTTTGTTTTTTGTTTTTTTTTTACATTTTTCAGCCATTTGGTTATTTTTACATTCTCCTTATTTGGATTATACATTTATTTTTGATCAAAGGACCTGACCAGATAATTCACAATGACAATAAAAGTGACCTGATTAAAGAATTTAGACTTTGTATAAGTAGAACTGTGTTACGGTCACCTCGTCCCCGTCACGCCCATCCCGGTCCTTGTCCCCTGAGTATTAGTTTTCCCTCCTGTTCTCCCGTTATTTTCTATCCATCCCCTTATTTGTGTCCAGTTTGTGTTTCCCTCGTTCCCTACCTAGTGTGTCTGTTTGGTTTGTATCACGCCCCGTTAATTCCGTTCACCTGTCCCTTGTTCCCCCTTGTCTCCACCTGTGCCTCGTCTTCCCTCCTTAAACCCCAGTCGGTCCCAGCCTTAGTTGAGTTTGTATTTGTCTCTCTCTTGTCTCGTTTGTCTCCTTTTCTCATTCTGTCTTCTCGGATCGTTTGACTGCCACTCTTCTTTCTTGTTCTACGTTGTCTTTATTTGGCTTTGCCTGTCTTTCGTCCTGACCTGTTTTATGTCCTCGTTGTCCGTGTCTATGATTGACCCTGTTCTCTGTCTGGTCTTACAGGCCCGTGTTCCCCCCGTTTTGCCCTGAGGGGTTGCGCGTCTCGCACCCCAGCCTGGTCCCACGTTACTGGACATGTGAGCTCGGAGGCTCTAGCCAGAGTCCTAAGTTCTGTTGTTTTGTTCGTTTGGGGAGCACGGGTACGGAATGTCCCGTCCTGTGTTTTTGTTTGTGAGCCGGGGTTGGTGTATTATCTGTTCTGTGTTCTTTGTTTCTATTAAAAACCAGTATCTAACTTGCTGAGTGCGTCCTCCCCTTTCCTCTCCCTTACTCTCACCTTTGACAAACTGTCACGTTTCCCTTTCTCTCCCGAATGAGGGCAGGCACAAATACAGACATCCATTGCAATAACTTTTATTTCTTGCACAAAACAAACAGGCACAAGGGCCAGAAACAAAACTCAAAACTCTAAACAAAAGGAGACTGGAGAAACACACAATCCAAGCATGATGGTGGACCAACAACTAAGGTCCAACACCAAAGGAACTAAATCCAAAACCAAAACTTCGCAGACCAATAACCAAACACAAACACTTAACTCTACCTAAACACAGGTACACAGGTCTACACACAACTAATACTATACAGGAAAATCCATCACCACTTCATAATAAAAGTTCCCGAAACCCAAACTCAACATTGGCAGCCACTGATGGGACATGACAAGAACATTAGTTAACTTTTTTTTTTTTTAATAATTATAATTTTCTCAGTTGACTTTATAATGAAAAAAGTTGTGATTATATTATTAGTATTCAAGTAAATTATTCTCTTCAAAATACCTTCTTTAAAAAAAAATATTGTTGACTCACTGTGAAAAGGTTTGCGATCATTCAGGAATTTTGGGACTATACAGTTTGAAACATCGGATGAATCAGTCCGGTAGTAGATTTATTTTGGACTTCAGTAATAAACTGGCTGGGTGATACCATTTAATCACTTATCTAAATGCTGAAAGAGTAATTCAATAAAATCAGTTGTAAGGGTTTTTGTTTTACAATTTGTAGCCAAAGGAAACACATTAGCAGACAAATAAGTGCAAAGTAGAGGGCAGTGTTTTTCGAGGCAAAAATTGCCCCTTATAGATTGCAGCTCTGACTTTGATTTAAAAGACTAATACTATAGCTCGGCTTTGTAGGTGTAACAGATTATCTTGACTTATCAAACCTAGAAACAATCTACATGTGAATCTACAAATAAGGTTTACTTTTTTGTCTGCATGATAACTATGCTTAATTAGAGCTACCCAGTGTCTGATTCTGGACCAGAGAGTGTGAGCTCCATTGTACAGATGGTACAATTGACTGTAAAGTCGTTCTGTTGTTTCAGATACTTGGTCTGGCTCTGTTATGTGTTAGATAAGAGTATATCTGTGTATATAAATGGCAATGAAGAATAGGAAGTCTGATGTCAGAAATAAAATGTGAATAAATGTGGCAAATTAAAATGTCAGTCCAAAAATTCAGTCCAGGTTCTAGATAGATCAGTTTTTATTTTTTGTCCTTGTAGGTACTCGTGTCATCCAATAGGTGGCAACTCCTTAAGAATGCAAGCATCCCATCACAGATTGGGTGGTGTCTGTCCCAAAGGTTATAAAAAGCAGGTCCAACTCCCAACTCGTTTTCTCTTGTGGCTATCTTGAAAGTAGATGTGAAAGTGGTCATTCTGTCATACGTGAACACACCATGTGCTCAAGAGATGCCACCAGCCTTTGTGTGAGGGAGGCTGTAGAAACTCTATAGAGGGAACAAAGGCACCTTTTTTAGGTTTCAGTAACTCAGCCAAAGTTTAGCTCAAACATCTGATCAATGTCACAACATACCATCATGCATTCCTGCTCCCCAGGAGCAACTGGACGACACTGAAAACTGCACTCTGAATTTTCCCTTCAAAACTCCACAGAACTTTGTGACTGTGATGGGTGGTACTTTTGATATCTGCCATATTTCTAATCGTGTGAGGTTGAACTTTTATATCTAAGCATAGTGTAACACAGCTTACCCTCAGAAACAAATGCTGTGAAGTTAAACTTTGTAAATGTGCTAATGTTCATGTTTTAGACTATATCTGAAGAATCAAAATTTATACGTGCAGCAGCAGATTTATCTTTACATGTGATCGCTCCCTTTTACTTACATAGTAATGATTCAGCACATATTTATAAATCTAAATTCCATTCACATAAAACTGCAGTCATTCTCAATTAAAATGCATAATTTAAACTCAGTAGATGAAAGTTTATCTGATCTCATTAACAAATCAAAGCCATTTTTCCTTTGTCCCCAGAGAACAAACGGCGCATTCCACACATTCTTTCAGGACTCACGCAGAACACCCACAAGTGCCATCTTTACCTTTCAAACTTTTAGCCATTATTCTTTTGCTGTTCCAAACAAACATGAAAGGAAAACTGCCAGTGCATGCACCAAATCACTAGCTCTCTCATTCTCTCTCTCATTCACACAGACACACACAGCCACACATGCGAGCATCCACAGCGCATGTTCAGTCACTCCTTCACTCACTCAATCACCCTTTCACTTAAACCTTAAACTGTAAACATACTGATTTGATTGCTTTATTTGTGTTTTAGAAATAGATTGTGTGAATAAATGTTTCATTTATTTTCACAGAGGTGTCTTGTTTTCATTCTAATACTGGTTGGTGCCAAAATGTATATCAAAATAATTTGTTACATTTGTTAGACAATGTTCAGAACTAAAATCAATGATATCCCCATCTTTGGTTAGAAATCAAATGTTTATTTAATATAATATTTATGATTATACTAATGAGACAATAATTAATAAGGGTAGACCCCACATTCTGATACTCTCACTTTTATTCAAGAACTCCCAAAAGGGGAAAATCCTGTGATTTTCATTAAATGCAACAATATTGTGGTGAATGTAATGCTATCACTTTAGCAAGGTACCGTCCCCACACACTGCTTCACTTGGTGAATGAGTTCAATGCAGAGAAAGAATTTAATATTGTTCACATTGTGTACTGTGCTGTGCTCATGCATGACTATAAGGTGCTGCTTTACTTTGCTTTAACATATTGATCTGTATATTGAATAAAGTTTAACATTACTAATATAAAATGCACTATTCTATAGAATCTTGTCAGTTGCCCCCTTTTCTGAGGATTTTCAAAAATGCATTTCCTGGTGCAGAAGGATACATGCATGATATTGTAAGTCAAGAGTACACAGAACACTTTTTAGACTGACAACTATTTTACAATATCCAGCATGTTCAATACTAATGATGTAAATCATTAATGTAAATTAAAAAGAAAATGAATGAATTAAAAATGTTTCAGTCTCTGAATATATGTTTCTTAATATAAGTTTCTAGGCCTGCCAGTACATGCCTAAAAAAATAAATGCTTAGTGGCATCAGACAACAAGAGGCCATAAGCCTGCTGCTGGTTTAATTGTAGGCAGTACATTAATACTGATAATTAATAAATTAATAGTTCATTTTTGGAGGGTGCAGGTTTGTATTTTGTCAAAACGTAATAATTGATCATATTTGCTCTCCTCCATGAATTGCCACCTTAAAGTGGTGGAGGGGTTTGTGTACCTCAGAGATCCTAGGACGTATGTTGTATGGGGCAATTGCCACTAATAGGGACTCCCAGGGCAAACTGGTTCCTGGGGAAATGTCAGACAAAGTGTGATTCGGAAGAACATTATGGAGGAAACACCACGGTTTCTGTTACCCTCGTCTGGATACCGGGGCCCCAGGTTGAGAGATATCAGCTAGATATAGTCGGCCTCACCTCAACCCATAGCTTAGGTTGTGGAACAAACCTTCTGGAGAGGGGTTGGATGCTCTTCTTTTCTGGATTTGCCCTGGGTGAGCGGCACCAAACTGGGTTGGGGCTACTGCTGGCTCCCCAGCTCAGCGCATTAACTTCGGTGTTCACTCCAGTTCACCCCACTCATCTCCCTGAGCATCCGGATTGGGGAAAGGTCTCCAACTCTCATCTGCACCTACGCCGAATGACAGTCTGGGGCATCTGGCTCTCAGGGGGTGTTGGACAGCGCACCACAGAGGCACGCCATTGTTTTGCTTGAAAGAGAGGAAGAGAGAACTTGACTATCCTGTAAGGGTAACAACTTTATTTTATACACTTTATGTAGGGATGGAACTCTTGCTATTACACTGAAGCTCAAACTTTTTTCTGGATCCAGGACTGCCAGGACTATGAGCCCCAGCATCCAGCAGAGGGCAGTATAATCGTTTTTTTCTTGGTGAAAGGTTCCAAAATCTGTTTCAGGAAAAAGTTATCTGTTATTATTTTTCAGTTCACACGCTCACACGCCACACATGGCATTTCTCACGCTTAGAAATGATTAATTTTACCGTGTGTTTCAGAAAAGACTCAAAGGCAGAGCCGATTCTTTGGAGTGAATCAACCAGCAAGCCCCCCCCCCCCCCCCCGGGGAACCACGATCGACACCAGCACCTTCGAGCGCCTTTATAACGCAACGTTTGTTATAGAATAAAAAAATTCTCACTCCAAGCAAACTTCTAAATTGGAGAGCCCTGTGAGACATCGTTCCTTGCAGTACCTATCACCCTTGCCCCCTCTGTTCTTTAGTAGTAGTTTTGTGTTTATTTCTTTGGTTTTTTTGTCTCAAATTAGATTGGTTTCCTTAGCTCTTTTTCCTGTCTTTTCCTGTTCATCTCCTTTGATTCGTCATTTTGTTTAGCCTTGGTTTTTATTTATTTATTTTTCTGGGATTCTAGGATTCAGTTACGGCCAGAGCGCTATCAGCCGTAATTTACATTTACAGTATTCGTGCCTGGGATGTGGCGGGAGGGGGGACCGGGTTGTTTCAGAAATGGCGATTGAATAGCTTTGGATATAAATTGTTCAGTATTTCTCAAGGCAGCATAACATTTGAGTCATAGATATTTTTATATGTCTTCGAAAACAGTAGTAGTTTCACACCTTAATTTAGCATGTTTTCCTGGCTTTCTGATAACATCATAAGGCATGATATGTGTATGAGCTGAACATGGCCTAGTTCTAAGATGTATACGTTTCTTATTTTGCAGCATTAATGCTTTAGCAGACCAAGACATTTTGGTCAACGCCATGCTTCCAACTTTGTGGATACTATTTGGCAATGGCCATTTTCTATTCCAGCATGACACAGTGCACAAAGCAAGCTCCATAAAGACGTGGCTGGAGGAGTTTGGTGTGAAAGAATTTGACTGGCCTGCAGGAGGCCGCTGATGTTCAGATGGTTTAAAATGCATCAAAGTCTTAGACTTTCAAAGTGGCCCTCCACTTTAGGAGAAGCTGTTCATAAAAGACACAAATACTGTTTCAATTAGCTAAAAATACAAAACATTTTTAAACGTGCCTAACAGATTTGACTATGACTGGAGGCCCAAGAAATTCTTAGTACTAAACTCTATTGAGTTAAACAGAAAAAATGTTATAAAATATAAAACGTGTCATAACTTTGGCACAGGCAATGTTGAATTCTTTATGTTTATTTATTTTCAATAAACTGTGCAAAATGTGTTTTTATGATTTGACATGAACATCTTAGAAAGAGTTAAAAACAGGAAGAGTGGTGAGGGGGAGCTACTTAAGTGAGTGGCAGGAAGAACATTAGTCACTAGAGACTCTTACAGATACACACTTTTACTCCGTCATGAGTTCCTTCATCCTCTTTGTGTTTTTGCTGTGCGTCTCAGGTAAGATCTGTGTGTTTTAAATTTAAAGCTTCATTGTTTAAATACACATTTTCTAACTCACCCATTTCAGGGAGCAGTGCAGCCACTGACCTCTTTCATCTGTTTCATCTGCCCTCATCAATAACAGACATTATTTCATACTCTTTTCAGTAAGTAACTTAAGATGGGAACACCTGTAATGTTTAGGGGTTGACATTTCTTGGCTCATTATGAAAAATGTATTCTGATACTGATTTTAATTAAATGGATTGTGTTAGTAATGCTGTTGTATTTCACTTTTTTCTGTAGATTCTGAGAGTGTGAAGACACTGAAGAGTTTAGCTGTAAAAAGTGGAGGATCTCTCAGTATTCCATGTGTTTATGATCAGAAATACCAATCAAACCGTAAATACTGGTGTAAGGG
>JBBIGA010081447.1:0-11630 GCA_037576975.1 Alestes dentex | reverse complement strand
GAAAGAACCCCAAAGAGGTCTTGAGGGAGAGCTAAGAGTCTTCTCTGATATTCCTTTCGCTTTTGGGTTGTCTGCTGAAAAGTTGTTGCGTTTTTGGAAAACTTCAACGAGCGTCCGCTACCTAGTGTCTTTTCCCGTTTGCTAGCATCTCCTGGTACACTTTGTCATGAAGTCTCTGCAGGGGCTTGATAAAATTTGTTGTATTGTACGACGCAACCGTACTTCCACCCCTCGGCACGCTTGGCTTTGCACACATTGCAAGTAGCTGTCTTGCTTTTCGGCGTTTCCAAACTGTAGTGTCTCCAAACGAGCGACACTTTGTTCAAAACAGTTGCCGCAGGTTCATGGTATGGGGCGGTGACGCATCTCGTATTACACAGTGTCGAGTTTAAGGTCCAGTGCAAGCTGCAAACTGGAAAATAGAGATCAGGACTGTCCGACCGATATCGGATTAACGGCTATGTCGGACCCGATACCGATATCATATCGGATCAGGCCCATCTCTAATATATGTATGTATTTTAAAATCAGCATCTCTATGAGTATGACAACATTCCATGCCAGTGTCTATTAAATCCCTACACAAACACACCTCAAATCAAATATTATTAAATGAGGAAAAGTATAAAAAAAATAAAATAAAAAAACCCCCAGCTGTAATCAACACTCTCCTCTTGCCACGTGACCAGTAGGATGGTCAAACACTACTAGAAGTACGTCAAAGGTAACTATTGCCATTTTGTTTAAGCGTAAACAAGAGGTTTGTTTTCCTTGAATTATAAACAGAATTTCCCTTATTTTGATGTATTGTCATTTCCTTTCGAATTAAGCTTTAAAGAACAAAATTTTTATTTGGAAATTAGAAGAAATATTGTCAGCAGTTCTTAAAAACTAAGGCAAAGCAATTCTGTTCAATACTTGCATCCGTCTCTTATTTTTTTCCAGAGCTGAATATCTTTTTTTCAATAGGTTATTCTTTTTCTAATTTCTTCTCATTTATTGTCCACTTGCATATGCAACTGCATATTTCCCCACACGTGGGACTAATAAAGAGCAATTTTCTCTTATCTAAATAAAAGCGGAATACCAAAAATATTACATGAGGTTTTTACATTTATATACTTTTACTTTGCAGTCGGGATTTCATGCTTTACTATTAAGGAAAATGTCTGTTACTCACTTTCTCCAGTAGCTCCTCTCTCTCCTGGTCCACCTCCTCAGACCATGTGGTCATATCATGATCTGTTTTCTGAGTTACGGTGACCACGGTCATTCTACTGGAGAGGGCTTCAGGGAACATCAACTCAAAGTCTGGTTTTGGAATATTTAATAAACAAAGGAATTAATTAGTATGAAAAACAGGTGATCAAAAAAATAATAGAATGGTGATATGCTGTAAATATAACAGATACTGACAGTGCCCAGCATTTTACTGTCTATGTGCCGGTACTTTAGCGGGTAATATCAGTAGTTCTTGTTGAAAGTATGAAAGTATCTTTCCCCCATAAACATCATGTTTTGTGTTTACCCAGTTTTCTTATATTAAATTAGGAAACAATTTAAAATGAAGCAAAAAGTCAATTATTTATTTAGAAACATTAAATGTTGAACTGGATTAAACTGACCCCAAGTACAGTATATTAGGAAGGATACAAGTAATTCAAGGCCAGTGAACGCTGTTGGGCTTATGCTGCCATCTAGTGGTCCTTTCGCAGGTAAACGGTCATCAAAAAAAGAGCATCATTATTTATCACGTGATGTCCGAAAATGTCCACTAAGTCGGCAGTAATTAACTTCAGCTTTACAGAACACAAATAGTATATTTGCAAAACCTCCCAAAAAAAGAAACATTCTGCTTTCCCTTGATGAGGTCTGATAAAATGGTTATAGGAGCGGAGAATACTATTTTCCATCAGGCCTAGAGGGAGTGTTACACTGATTTGTCGTAACTAAATCTGGGAGATTTTAAATGAAAGACATTTGGACAATATAATTGAAAAGATAACATGAATTTGATTTAACGAGCAATGACACTTTACAGCAATGCCTTTTTTCTCTACAGTTGATCCGAGTAATGTGATGTTGATTCTAGCCCTAGTCTGTTTTCGGTCTTGGTCTTGGTCTCGCCTTAGTGTGTCTTGGTCTTGATCTTAGTCTCGATACCCTCCAGTCTCGGCAGTGTCTTGGTCTTGATACCCTCCGGTCTCGGCAATGTCTTGGTTCTCGGTTTAGGCGGTCTTGACTACAACACTAGAAATGTACAGAAATGTAAACGTAACCAACATTTGTAACTGACTGAGCATGGCATATACACCTTTCTTCAGCAGTTCTGGACAGGACTGTATTGCACATTCTACTCTGGAATGGTCAAAATACTGCATTGCACTGCTGACATTCTGTGATGAAGCCTCGTCTTTTTCCTGTGGATTGGAAAAATTATATTATTAAACATTTTTCTGGCAGCATAACAGTATATCTATACCATAAATATAAAAAGGAACAAAGGACTGAAAAAAATTGCAGCATACAATCTACATTTTGTGTGATAACATCTGTTAACCCTTACATATTAAAACAAATCACTTTATCTGTACAGAATATACTTTGGACAGGCAAAATATTTGTACATGCTATGTCCAAAGTATATTCAAGAGCTGCACGATAGGGTCAAAATATCAGTATTTTACCACTACATATTGTGATTGTGATGCCTTTCTATATATTAAAGGCCCCATATCGTCACTTTTCCTGAATAAAAAGGGCTGGAGGTACGTGAATATGGTTGAAGTTTCAAAATGTGCATTCACTCCCAGTCTGTTTAGTCCACCTGTCTGCAAAATGCCCCTTTATGTTTACACTATGTTGCGGCAATATAGGGCTGCCTATCAGAAATAAGATAATTTATATATCAGTAACAAAATCTTAGGGATAAACAGAGGTTGGAAGATAGTTGTGAGAAAGATTTATACATTATATTTTTGGTTTATCAACCCACACAAATGTTCTGAAAAAGGGAAATGTAGAATATGAGATCTTCACTTCCCTTACACTAAAGATTAAAATAATTAGACTTTTGTTGGATTACATGAAGACTTTCATCAGAACACTCAGTAACTCGCCTAGAGCTGTGATTGGTCACCCTCTCAGAAGCCGTGATCGGTTAGGGGCTCATTTACATCACTTCAATCAGAACATTATGGCAAACGCTCAACTGGTATATTAAATTATTTTTTACACCCCGAATGTGCAACACTTACATGGAACTCGCTGACAAACTGGGTAAGGACAAACTCATGCCTCTCGTTGCTGGACTGGGCCGTTAGCACGCCTGGCACTGTCCTGAGGTCAGGGGTAGCCTTCTGCTGGACTGTCCCCTCTAGATGGCTGGCAAACCCTACGTTTCCAGGCAGCTGGAAGCGTCTGTCCTGAGGTCCAAAAGGGCCCATTACCTCGTCTGGCCACACAGTCCTTGGGCCTGTTTTTGGACAAATACTCAGTAAGTAAAACCATCAACAGCATGATGAGTTCTATTAGGTATGAACAATCCCTTTACACTTTTCTTTCATGGGCTGAAGTACAATTTGTAGATTGGACAGAAACTGGGAAGGGATACAATTGCTAAGTCATATTTATATCTGCCAAAAGAGAGAACTTTAATTCTTTATTTTGCTTTAAATCACTGAGAGTTTTACTACACATACACACACACACAAAATACAACTATCAATTATATGGATCAGCTCTGGTCTGGAGTCATCTTTACTGTAACTATCAGCCACACTACACCTAACATTCACCTAAATCTTTTTTTTCTTTTTCTTTTAAGCATAATCAAAATTGCTCTCAAACTGCAGTGTGTGACTTACTATGAACTGAACAAATTAACAAAACTTTACCAAATGCTGCAAGCAGCCACACCTGCCACAACTGTACAAACTGTTTTGTTCATATAGCCCTGAACAAAATCTTAAAACAGGGGGGGAAATTACAAGCATTCGCATTTCGCACTGGTGGTTCATAACCAGGTTGTAAGAAAAGCTTCAAAATGCAAAAAGAAGAAACAGGAGCAAGAGACAAAAACTAGAGAGAGTAAGCAATTTATTGAAATCTGCATTTACAGGCCGTTCATCAGCTGATCAAAAGTTTAAGACCATAGTCTTTAAAAGGCAGAATCTGTGCAAAAATCTGGCTTTCATGTCATTTTCTGTCAGGCATTCACACTGTCATGACCTCCTCATGGCAAAGGCAAAAAGGCTTTCTGTCTTTGAACGTGGCAGGATTGTTGAACTGCACAAGCAAGGCCTCTCGCAACTTGCCATCGCTGCCAAGGTCTTTTTAAAGACCAAAAAGTCAAGTGGTAGACCCCAAAAAATTTCACCTGTGCTGAGCCGGAGGATCCGACCGGCTGTCCATGAAGACACAGGCCGATCTTCGACCCAGATTAAAGCCCTTACTGATGCTAACTGCAGCCCAATAACAATAAAATGGCATCTGCAAAAGGAGGGTTTAAAAATAAATAAATAAATAAAATAACTCTTTGCAGGCCACATGTCCTCCCACACCGCAAACTTGCCCATTTGGACTTGGGAGCACCAAACATGGGACGTCGAAAGGTAGAAGAATGTTTTATTCCCCTGACAAAAAAAAATTAACCTGGACGGTCCTGATGGTTTCCATTGTTACTGGCATGACAAGGAGATCCCACTGGAGATGTTTTCTATGTGGCACAGTGGAGGTGGCTCCATCATGGCCTGGGGTACTTTCTCCTTCAATGGAACAATGGCAGTGAAGGTTGTGTGGAGATCCAGGAGAATAACGTCGCTCTTTTGGACCATCCTGCATGTTCCCCTGATCTAAATCCCCTTGCGAACATTTGGGGATGGATGGGAAAGGAAGTTTCCAAAAGGGACGTCGGTTCCAGACCGTGGATGCCCTTTGTGAAGCAGTCTTCACCACATGGAGCAACATTTCCTCCATTCCCAACTTTTGATCAGCTGATGAACAGCCTGTTTGAGTTTAAATGCAGTTTTCAATAAATTGCTTACACTATTTTTTGTCTTTTGCTTCCATTTCTTCTTTTTGCATTTTGAAGCTTTACTTACAACCTGTTTATGCACCACCAGAGCGAAATGCGAATGCTTGTAATTTTTCCCCCGTCTTAAGATTTTGTTCAGGATTTATAGCTCACACTGCATTTACTTTACACTGTCTTTACCTTTTACTCAGATCACACACACAAGTCTGCATTGCCTTCAAGAACCGCTGGAATGTAATTTGAAAGAAGTTTTAAGTGTGTATTTATGGAATGGATTTGGGTGACTATTGACATGTAGTGCAACATCAGCCTTGTAGGTCCAGTTTTAAGCTAAAGAAGCAAACTTGGGACAAAAATTTTCACAATTCATTCTTACACAGTCTTCCAACCTCTATTTATCCTTTAGAATACAAGTCTCTTTTTGTTACTGTGCCTTTAAGACTGAAAGATGTCAATCATTATTTCTGAAACTAAATATACTCAAAGGCATCGCAATCATAACATGTAGCGCTAAATCATGATACTGATATTCTGTCCACATTGTTCAGCCCTCAAAAAGCATTCATTTTTGGCATTTCAGAAGCAGTTAGTGGTGAACTCACATATATCAGGAGGTGTGATGTCGAGCCTAGGCTCGTCCGAGCCAGATGCCCCAGAGAAAGACCGGGCTGCTGCGAGGCGCCGCACTAGAACGTGAAGCCCCGGCAGGTACATAACCAGCCTGGCTCTACTACAGAGCATCTAGAGAAGAAAGTGATGAGAATATGGCATTCATAAGATACACCATACACAACTTTTAAAGCCTTTAACTAGGGCTGTCACAATCATGAAATTTTAGCTGATGAGTCATACAAATAACTACTATTAACGCTTTGTCTTCTTTCTGTCCATTTTCCATTTTAGAGTACACATAATCATAGTTTAATACGTCTCAACAAGACGACCTATTTATTTGCATTGAATCCTTGAGCATAGGAATAAAAAACAATGCTACAGAATTGTTGCTAATTCTCTACTCATGCAGTTAAACCATAGTGGAAGCAGCTCAAAAAGAGACAAAAAAGTACCACACACTGTATGGTCAAAAACAGTGTTAAAAATGTCATATCAGCTTATGAAGATGACTACAAACAATTAAAAAATGATTGTCAACTCAAATAATCAGATAATTACACAATAATTGTAGCAAGTCTAAATATAACAGACATTAATGCTGGTTACTGTGCTCATCTGCTCCTTTATGTCCAATGAATGTTCACCCATAATTCACAATAGTCTGATACTGATTCTACTGCATTTAAAGTGTTTGCCTGATTTTGTGGACTGTGGAAGGGCACTCTGGCTTACACTGGTCATCCTGTTGGGCTTCTCTTGTTTGCAGTCCACCTGTGGATGAAACCAATTCATTATTAATGACTAATTATGAATAAAACTGTTTCAACCATAAAATTCAGCCTTAAAAAGTCAAGTAAACACCAAAGTCAATAAGTTTAAAAAGGGAATAAGACAAGAATAAGACAGGTGACATACAGTACACAAACATAACACCTACATCAAGTTTAAACATAGCAGCTGAAGTTGAATCATTAGCTAAGTAGCTAATGATGACCTCCCTCTGGAGCTGAATCAGACAAGCTCAAGCAGGAAAACACAGCTCAAACTCAGGTCCTGGGAGGGGTGTTTCAAAAAGTAGGATTTATCAGATGACCATATTACATAAGCCAAAATCACTGTTTAACAAGAAAACAGGATGGGGTGATCCTGCAGGTCATCATACTCACAAGCTTAAAGACTTTCTAGGCTTGTCCAGCAGGCCTATATATACAAATACTGTGCAAAAGTCTTGAGCTGCCCCTGATTTCTTCAGATTTTGCTTCCAAAGATCCAGACTTCTTTGTATTTTTAATGTAGTCTTGACAAAAAGTTCTTCAGTCTCTCATTTTCAGTCCAAACCTAACCAGTTTCAGAAGAATTTTTATTTATTAAGCCACACAGTGACATGCATAGGAATCATTCAGGTATAACAAAGCTAAGAAGCTAACATAAGGCCTGAACCAGTGAAAAAAAACAGGTGCAGATGATTCCAGATGATCAGGCTTGTGATTAGTATACTGGTGGTGCTGAATGCTGAGTGGCTGAACACCTTTATCAAGGCACCTCGTATCTTTAGGCACGTTACAGCCTGTCGCAGGAAAACATTTGTTCCCACTCCTTTAATTTAATCGAATCAATATACCAAATCTAATACAGTTTGATGGGTATAAAATAGTATTTCTGCACCAACAAGGTGATTCAAAATCTAAAGAATTATAAAGATGGGTTGCTCAAGACTTTTGCACAGTAATTATATATAAGCGATTTTAAAAAATCTAATTCATTACAAGTTCTATGATTAATTAATCTAAACTAATTACACATTTTTTGTGGTAAAAGTATTTACAGCAAAACTTTTTTTAAACTGTTCACATGCAGCGTCTTGCCTGTTTCACTCATACAAAAATATATATGTATAGATGCGCGCGTGCATCTATACATATATATATATTGTCAGATACATACACGTCTATACATATATATAATGTGAAGATCTCCCTGTTCCCATTGTGTTTCCCTTTCTTTGTTCATGTGATTTATGTATCTATCTGCGGTTCAAATGAATGTGTCACAGCAGAAAAAGCACCAACATGCACAGTACAGTAAATAAACCTCCATAAACCATACAGCAAAACGCAAAACAATCAAAGGAGTTGTTGTTTATAAAAGGGAATTCAACTGATTAAAAAATAAGTGGAAATATTGGAAAAAATCCATTCTGGTATAACTAAAATCAGTGCAATTCCCCTTTTACATTCATTTCCACAGTAAAACATGCAAATCAAAAAGGGACATTGCTATGCTGTTGCCTGTGAAGCTGACAAAGTATGGAACACAACATGAAAGTACATAAAGAGAAGGGTTGCTCCTACATAAGGTAGGGGTACCCAATGAAGTGTCTTATCAGTGTGTGTATTATACATATACATATTTACATACATAGGCATTTTATATAGAAGTACAACTTGAAATATATGCTAAAACCACATATATACAATTTCTACATAATTTCTACATATTGGAAACTGGAAAACTGGAATGAGAAGAAGGCGAAAAGAAGTCACCTTCCCCCTTTTTTTTTTTATTAAATAAGAATCAAAACCACGTCCTTCAGTAAAATAACCCAAGCAGCTCTCTGATGGCTAATGGGACAATTTTAGACCAAAAAATTACAGAAAACTATGCTTAATTACAGAAAACTATGAACACTTTAGACACTTAAGATGTCAAGCGTCTTATTCAATCGTGGTAGAATCGTCAGTATTTTAGTATTTTCTCTTAAACCTCAGTTAAACTGAGAGTGAGAGAAAGCGTTGGAGTAAAGTAGCTGCCATGCTGTTAGCACGCTAGCAAGGTTACAACTTCGACCCAAACTGAGCAGAATTCATTACAGGCAGCGTTTCCTCCTGAATACTTACCTCTACACATTCAAATGCCTTTTCTACACCCGTAATGTACGTTTGTTCTCACCTGTGTCAGTCCTCTTTGGTTTGAAACTGTTTACAACACTTCACTCCTTCTATCTACTCATTTACCCTTCTGCAACGACGGAAGCCGACACGTGACAAAATTGAGAAACCGCCAGTGTTGCCAACTACCTCCTACAGAAAGTAGCTGAAGTTCACCCCGAAACTCGCTAGAGGTCGCTAGTTGATGACATGCACAAATTTGCATATAAATGACGTCATCACGCCACGCCGTATTGGCGTTCTCAGAATCAGAATAAAAAAATAACGAACCACAACGCCCTGATACTTGGCATCTGTACTCTCATTAAGAGAATAACAGGAGGTTGTATTTGTTGCTGCCAATATCAGCCACCAGCCTTTGAATAAAGTATGGGGCCCAAAGCACGATTTATCATCTTGGTGCATTTGGTGCGGTGAATCCAAAAATTGTGGGGTAGACTGGAATCGGGGAATGCTGCCTTGCATGCTAAACCGATATGGTAAGATAACAAAACAGAGCAGTGATCTCCGATGGCTAAAGCAATGGTTGCCTCTGCCTGCTTCAAAGTGTCTTTTTTGTAAAGTACCGTTTGTATTGGGTCGCCTGATTTTGTGGCTTGGCCTTTTCAACATACTTCTGGGAGCTGCATGCTTTTAATCTCTGACAACTTGGCATGAAAATCTGTTTTACAGTAAGACAGTAAGCCCTGTTTTCACTACCAATGTAGGGTTTCAGCCATCCTTTTTGTGAATTTTTGAAAGTAGGATTTAGGTTGTCATTGTTCAAATGTATTTATTTTACAGGTTTGTGTAATAAAAGACCAAATACAGTTTGATTTCAATGTCTCTGTGAGTTTACTTGTTCAAAATTTACATTTACAGCATTTAGTAGACGCTTTTACCCAAAGCGACTTCTGTTCCCTACCTACAGGGGACAGTCTCCCTGAAGCAACTTGGTGTTAAATGTTTTGCTAAGGGACCCAGTGCTGGTGTATTGAAGGCAGGATTCAAACCCATGACTTCTTGGTCCAGAGGAAAGTATCCTATCCACTAGGCCACCACCACCGGGGAAAGGAGGGAGAGGTTTAGAAGGTGAAAGAGACGATGTTCGTGTTCGCGTGTGGTAGTGGTGTGCGGATCGATACTGAAATATCGATTCCTCCAGTACCAGTTATTTATGTTCTAGAATCGATTCTCATATTAAAATATCAATATTTTAGTCATTTGGGGTAAATGTGTAGTTTATCATTAACAGGAACACAGTGGAAAGTAACTATATTATTGGGAACATCTAAATTAGAAGAAACTACTTCCTCTTCCACTTGTCATAGTCATATGCAAAATACGGCTGTATAAATGCATCGCGGCGCATTGGTATGCTCTCTCGCAACAATGGCTGAGTGTAAACGGAGTCATGTGTGGAACTATTTCACCTTCCTCAACAAAAACCTGTGAATGAGGAAAAGTGTGAATGTTGAATGTTTTTGTTGAAATGTTCAAGCAACTATTTACATGTTAAATGACAAGATATACGTGTTCAAATAGCATCAAGTAACATGCAACTTTTCAGGTTTTATTTCTTGTTATGGTAATTCTCCATAATTAAACAATAAGAACAAGTAGTTTGAAGTAATTTGAAAAGCACTACTTTTTATTTTGATTTTCCAAACACATAAAATTTTTGTACAAAGTATCGGTATCAGATCAATATTGTCGATACCAGCCTGAACTTTATTTGGTATTGGATCGGAGAGTAAATCAGTGGTATTGCACATCACTAGTGTGTGGCCTCTAAAAGAAAGATCTGTGTTACATACCTGAGTGCGATGTCTTTTTTTTTTACTTTGCTTAAAAATATAACATTCTATAACGGAAGGAGCAGAGCAGGCTGGGTCTCAGGCTGATCTGCGGGGAACATTGACGACAAAGTTGTACAGAAAGTAGCTAAGACTTGTCAAAAATGTTGCTAGGTTTGTCGCTAGGCGCTTTTTGGAAAAAAGTCATTAAGGGGGTCTGGAAAGTCGTTAGAAATGGCGACAAAGTCGCTAAGTTGACAACATTGGAAACCGCCCACGCTGATCCTGTATTTCTTGTACATCTACATTTTTTTTTCGTAATTCGGAAATACCAGCCTTTTACGTTGGGTCAAAATTATATGTCATTAGAAATGGTCCTTAATGACTGATAAAATATCTGGCTCCTTAAGTTGCAGTGAAAGTTGTAACTGCTCATGAAAAAAAGTGTAAAGTGTCCATTTGTTACATGTGAACACACCACACCACAGAGTGTTAGGGATGGTATTTTGCTCGAGGATACCTCAGTGGTGCCACTGATTCGCACCCAAGACCTTCTGATTGCAGGTGCAACTCCCTGACCACCAGGCCGCCACCATATTTCTCTTGGAAAGAGACATTTATTAAATACCTTTTTGAAGGCTCTGTAACGAATTGTTCAAAAAACAATTGCACATACACTACCAGTCAACACACCTTTTCATTCACACACCTTTTCATTTTTTCTTTGTTTTTATTATTTTCTACATTGTAGATTAACATTGAAAACACACAAAATGATGAAGGAATACATGGAATTATGCAGTTAACAAAAAAAAACAAAAAAAACAAACAAAAAAAAGGAGTTAAACAAAACAGAATATGTTTTGTAATAAGGTAATGATGGACTGTTGTTTCTTTTTGCTTAGTTAAGTGGTTCTTGTCATAATGTGGAGAAGAACCATACTCGAATAGGATTACTAACAGTGTACCAACCCTACCTCTGCACATTACAACTGATGGTCCAAAACACATTAAGAAGGCAAGAAATTCCTCTAATGAACTCTTGACAAAGAACACCTGTAATACCATTTCAGGTCGATACCTCATGAATCTGATTGAAAAAAAATACCAAGAGTGCGCAAAACTGTCCTCAGAGTAATAGTTGATGTTTTCAATATTAATATACAATGTAGTCAATAATAAAAACAAAGGAAATCGTTGAATGAGAAGGTGTCCAAACTTTTGACTGGTAGTGTACACTATAAGGACACACATATA
>JBBIGA010081407.1:0-11632 GCA_037576975.1 Alestes dentex | reverse complement strand
TGGGGGGTGGAGAGACTGGGGGGGGTGGTGTTGGTGAAAATTTAGACCATAACTATGTATAATCTGTCCAAGGGGCATGATGTAGACAAGGAAGAGAAGGGGTCCAAGGACTGATCCCTGAGGGACCCCTGTTGTCTATTTAAAGAATTTTTTTATTTGGAAATATTGTCAGCAATTTATAAAAAGTAAGGCAACGCTGTTCAGTTCAGTACTGGCACCTATAAAAGATAAAACCTGAAAAAACTGAACATCTTTGGAGTGGTGTCTTATCTTTTTCCAGCGCTGTATAAATAAATATTTCTGCTCAGGAAACTGCTGCTCAGGAAACAATTACAGCCAGACTGTCCTTTCCAGACCGGAAATCATGAGACAAACGCAAACACAAAAGCAGAAAGTCTTTATATTGTAAACGTTCTGTATTCTAGGACATCTTTGTACCCATTTTTTGTACATTTCGTAGAGATACAATATAAATACAGTTCTGTACATTATTATGTATATATATATATATATATATATAATGTTCAAATACTTCTCTATGTACAACTCCTCGAGAGGGAGAGCAGCTTGGTGGTCTTTTTAAAGTGAGGGGTCTCTTCTCTTTGCCACACAATTACAGCATTAAAACACACTCCCAGCGTCATTCAGGCGACAGAAGCAGTGGAACAGAAGTGTGTGTGTGTCTCTCGCGGTCCCTGATGTCGCCCATCCCCTGCTCCGTCCACGTCGTATTAGAAAATATCGTTTTTCTCATGAGTATCACAAACCATCACATGACTCATCAGTCAAGCGCAAATGTAAAAAACAAAAGAAATGCAGTCAGCAAGGTCAAAAAGGTGAAAAGGTCACGGTTAAAAGGACTGACTGGGTCCAAATGTCCCCGTCGGTCATACACAGGGTTTGGGGGCCGGACTTTTGGTGTCCTGGTCAGCACAGTGTTTTCTTGACAAAGTGGCCACGCACACACAGAGCACCTTCCCATTTAACCAGAATAAAGGGGGATCACACTGCATCTTAGGGCTGCACAAGATTTCATCACTGCGATATCTGTCTCTGCAATACTGATATGAAGGCTGCAATATGTAAGTGAGCCTCTAACCAATCACAGTGTTTGACAGGGTGACCAATCACAGCTCCAGGTGAGTACTGATCAAGATCTTCATGTAATCCAACAAGTCTATTTTTAACCATCAAAGGCACTGAAGAGGTGTTTTAAAGGGCCTGCATTCTACAACTACCCTCTATTTCATTTTTCCCCTGACATCCGACAGGGCTGTGTCCCATGATTCATTCTTACATGAGCATTTTCCAAACAAAGAATTCAACAAGCAGTTTTTTTTTACTGTGCCTTTAAGGCTCATATATGTAAACAATCTCTTTTCTGATTGGCTGGCCTCAGTAGGAAGGCAGCCCAGGGGCTGAAACACTCCTTAGAACTTCAGCATGAATTGCCATGGCTAAACCGCTGTAGGCTGAATAAGGAGATATATGTTAATGTGCGGGGTTTTGTGACATCACAAAAACTGGTTTGAAAATGGCTTGTTCTTGCAGCTTGGACTGTGTGGATGGGGGAGTGACAATGTTCTAGCCTTTTTGTTTCCAGAAAAGTGATGATATGGATCCTTTAATATACTGAAAGGCACCGCAATCATAATATGCAGCAGTAAAATCGCAATACTGATATTTTATCCATCTCGTGCAGACCTATCGCATTTAAAGGCACACTGGCTCTGTCCCAAATCAACCTCTGTTCGCTACATAGTACATACACACTATGCCCTACTCACTACATGGTACATATCTGGGACCTTTTAAAACCTAGTGGATCATTTCCAGGGCCCTCAAAGTTTGGAATTTTGGACCTCTGCACACTTAAGATGCATTTAAACCAGCCAAAATCAGTAATAAGAAGGATAATGTCAGCACCCAAGACATTTTCAAGGCAGTGAACATTATAAACGGTGTTATATGTATCCTATATGTTAGCTCATTTACATTTACAGCATTTAGCAGACGCTTTTATCCAAGGGACTCCCCGGAGCAACTTGGGGTTAAGGGTCTCGCTCAGGAACCCAGTGGTGGTGTGTTGAAGGGGGATTTAAACCCATGACCGTTTGGTCCAGAGGCAAGTATCCCACTCACTAGGCCACCACCGCCCCCGTAGTGCTGTAGCTTATCTACAGCAAATGCTTATTTAAAAGCAATACAGCGGTCAGTGTTCGCAGTCATGCTAATACAACCTTGCCTTCCTCAATTTCTGAGTACAAATTCCCAGTCGTTACAAATTCCGAGTTACAAGCTGTTAGTTAAATGCGTAAGACATAACTAGCTAGCCACTGTTTCAACAGAACCAGAGACGCTCTAAAAATTACACTACATCAAGCTAGTTGGTTTTGTTTATGAAAACATTATGTATTAATATACTGGTTCTGCACATATTAGGCTGCTTCTGGCTGTGCTTCTTGTTGCTAAGCAGCAAAACCATCATAGCAGTTCATCACATGGATGTTTAGGGTCTAGTATGCTAACTTGTCAATGTTGATTAAGAAAATCAGCTAGCTACCATTTCCATATACTCTGAAGGCTCTGATCATTACGCTCCGTATGGTCAAGCAAGCTAGTTTTCTAAGGAAAAAATAATAAAATTAATATTTTCATTTATTTCTGCACAAAAAAGCCTTCTGCTAGCTGTACTTCTTGTTGCTAAGCAGTAACACAGTCATAAAAGTCAAGTGTGTTTTTGGATTTGGACACATATATATAAAATATCTATATATATGTAAAAAACAAAACCAAAAAAACAAGGTAGAGTTGAGTTCTAGGGCCCGTTTTTTTCTTCAGAAAGACTGTGCTCCGTAAGCTAGCTCCGTGACCTAACTGGCTAGCTAAGCAAACATCGTAATGCAAGTCATTTTTGTGAAGCCTGAACATAAAGTACTTAAGTTTCTATCATCTGCCCTTTCTAAGCTTCAGATTTAGACACAGAACATGGTTTGTCCTCGTTTTGCTGCTGTTAGCCGAGCAGCCCAGGCACAGTAATGGAGGATCACATAGCTGGAGTTTATGGAGTGGAGAACGGAGTCTGCTACATAAACCATAAGTTGAATGTATAGTTTTGAAATATTGTTTTTTAATAATTTATTCATTTTTGTTTAGATTTTAAGTGATAATAGGAAGGATTTATCCATGTGTATAGTAAAAGAAGTATGTACTTATTCACTTTCACCTTCATTTATATATACACACACAACTTACCCACTTTTTTCATGCTGGAAAAGGTTCAGATTGTAATGATTTCTGGATAAGCTCTAATGCTGAGGTCATGTGTGTTGATCTTCTCTCCAAGCCACCAACATCTACCCAACCACACTCGTGGAAAAACCCTCTAAAACCAGTGTTTGTTTTCAAAGTGCCTTGGTCCTCTAAAATTGGTACAATGTGATCCCCCACCTAAGGCACCGTGCAGCCTGGGCTTCAGTAGAAACCAAGGGGCTTAGTTTCACACAGCGCTCGGTCTGGGTCTCCCATAAAACCCTATAAAAGCCTTCTGGCAGAGTTTAGAAAGTCTCACTGTGCCTCCAGGACCAGTCGCTCCAGTGCAAGCGTTCAGAAAGCAGTTCCGAAAGCAGCAAAACGCCACAGAAACCAGGCAGCTTGCAGTTAAGCGGCATCAGAACTCAAAATCTACCACAATCTTAAAAGTTCTGGTGCCTTTTTGTGGCCATTAAACCAGAGATATGGCACTTAGCGATTATCAGTCCCCACGCATACATACAAACACACTGTCACACACACTACACTAAATATTACAAAATATTTCAGTTCTAACAGCAGATTTGAAATGCTATGTCTTTGGTAACACCTGATATAATCACACCAAGACCTAAAAAAAAACAAAAAAAAACAACGATTAACAGTAGTACATTCTCAACTTTTAGCCTTGCTAAAAGGACACTATCGCCAGCTAAATATCGCCTTTACTAGATTTGCTCGTGTTAGAAGTGGTAAAAAAGCAAAACAAAAAAACAAAAAAAAAAAGAAAGTTTGCTTGAAGTTTGAGTCTTAAATCCTTAAGAGGACATGATATAAAACTTGTGCAACTGTGCATTCGACATTCAAAGACAGGATGATGCTGAAACCAGCCCAAAGTCCTAAAATCACACACATTTGTCCTTGGAAAATGAGTGAGAAAAAGAGAGGAGAACATATTTAGAAAGATAAGAAGAGTGAATCCACAAAATTTCCTCTCCTTGTCCAACTGAGCGCTGGATAATGATGACGATGATGATGATGATGATGATGATGATGTCCTCTCCTCTGGGTTCAGCCACCCGTTCCAACCCATAATAAGTGTGTATTGCATCTCTATAGCAGCACAGGCTGGGGTGGTGGATCTGTGTCCGTGGCTGGAGGAGCCCTGCTGAGCCACGCGGGCCTCACAAACACGCCGTGTCCCGACGCACAGCGGAAATACACTCGGCCCTGGACCGTCCCATTGTGTTTACCTGTGTGGGTAAACACACACACACACACACACACACACACACACACAAACTAATGTGGCTAACAGTGTGTAAATGATAACAGTCAGATCTTGATGGCACTGCTTTCACTCTTTATCAATAAGATTGTACTTTTTAAAAAACATTTTTCTTAAAAACCCACCCTAACTTTAAGTATAGCAGGACATGTCTGGGGTCTGAAGTCTTTTATTAATGTAGATAGACCTAAAAAATGCCAAATTCAGATTTTGAGCTACTCACACTGTTTTTAAGACTATTTTAAACAACTGTTTAACAGCTCACATTTATAGAAAACAGTGTTTACAGTACGGCATCAGAAACCACATAAATGAGTCAAATTACAGGTTGTTGAACACGTTCACAGATTACTAGTGAAAATGCTTATATATTTCAATGTTTTTCTCGTTTTTACAAAAACGTTACTTAAACAATATCGGCCTAATGATCCGCAAAAAAGTTTAAATATTATCCTGAATTTCAGAATTCCTTTGTCTTATGGACTTGATAATTAGTAGATCAGATCCACCTGTGAGTCGTTTCATAGACTAAATAAAATCAGAACACTTTGTAACATGGTCAGTGTCAAAAACAATGTTACACCAGAATAATGGCCTAACACTAGTGCAGAATCTTGAACGTTCCTTTCATAGCTTATAACCTTGATTTCCAGGTTTGAGTAAAAACTGGTCTCAGTCCTCTGGACTCTGCTGTATATCAGATGTTATAAAACATCCAGGATACGTACCTGTGGGGCAGTCCAGCTCCACTCCCACCCAGATGCCCTTGGCGAACTCCACCCCGCCCACATAGTGCACCGTCCCGCTGTGGGTGCCCACCCACACCTGCTCTCCGGGGGCCATCCAGTCCGGCAGCTGGGCCACAGGCGCGCCCTCGTCATCCTCAGGAGCAGAGGAGCAGGTTTCTACCAGGGTTTTATCCGACAAAAGGTCCTCGGGGTCTTCGGCTTGTGTGGGCGTGGTGCTGGACGAAGACGAGGACGGAGAGTCTTTTCCATTGTGCAGGCTGCACGGTGGTGAGGGGGGACTCAGGCAGGTGCCTGCTGACGCTTGCTCACTTTTAGCTTGTCTGAGCGAGTGGGGCGCCTCCGCTGGCCAATCGGACTCGAAGCTGAAACTGAAACCATCACCGGCACCCTTGAAGTCCGTGAACTCTTGGCTGATGCTCAGGGTGCACTGGTTGGTCTTGGGTGAGCAGAACTGAGCCGTACAGTTTGAAGAAGACTGGACGAGGCCAGACTGGCAGTGGCTGGCCTCGCTGCTTGAGTTCTTACTGCTCAGTGCGTCCGCTTGGTCTCGGGAGGCGGAGCAGAGCTGGTCTGAGCTTTCGCTGCCCGTGAACGGGGCGTCCGAGAGCGTGGCGTTGGAGGCGCTGTGGGAGAAGTAGCCGCTTGTGCAGCTGCTGGACGTGGGGCTGCGGGAAACCTCCTTCTCAGAAACCTTGTTACCAGGGTAAGAGGCCACGGCCGAGGGGTCCGGAGTCTCCAGACTGGCGTTGTACACCTCAAAGTTGGCGAAGTCCTCTGGAACGTAGGGCTGGAAGTTCGGAAGGGAAGCCAGGCTGGAATGTGTCAGTGCCGTCGGATCCTCCTCAAGCTCCTCTTCCTCTGAATCCTGACCAATCAGACGTGACCAGATACACGGCAGTTCTCAGTTAGTTATAAAACGGCAAATAAACTGTGTTGACTATGATTGATGGGCATTTCAGGCTTTTGCAACAGGAGGGCAGCAGAGCTTTAATTTATTAATCTATAAATTGTGTTTCGTTTTTGTATGACTACATAAAACCTCTTGACATATTTTGCTTTTATATATACTTTTAATGAAAGTTCACTGAAGGACTGTGACAGATGATGATACTAAGGTTAAACAACACTGATAAAAAATGGTAACACTCAATCTGGTAATACTGCTATGCTGTTTGAGGGTATGGGTGATGAGCATAGAAAAGTTTTGTTGTTTTGGTGAATCTTTGTGAGTGAGTGTTATACTCAGTGTGGCGGCGTGCCGACACGCCCGCGGCAGCGGCCAGCATGTGCTCCTCAGCGGGCGCTGACCGTGGTGCTGAAGAGGACAAAGACGACGGTGAACCTTGACAAGAGGCTATGAACTGAAAAGATGCACGTGTACGGAGGAGGAGCACCGGTGGCCGCTCCCAAGTCACCCCTAATGAGGAGAGAGCGCCCTATTTAAGGGCCCTATGAGGGACTTCTTTCTCTCTTTCCACAGACTTGACCCTTCCCGCTCCAACCCTGTACGCCAGAACCCTCACAAGCCCCAAATCAACCCCTAGAGCACTACAACCCCTGCAGCTTGCACCCTCCGTAGACCACCCTTTCCTTGTTAACGCTGACTCCCCTCGCTGTAAATAAAAGAGCACCAAGCCACATTTGCACCTGAGTCTTATCTGTCTGTGTCCTTCAGCTGAAAACTCACTAGGTGGTGCTACATCAGGAATAAACACAACTAAGAGCAAACGAGCCAATATCCAGTGATTACAAAATTGTCTCTAGCGATTATTTAAAAACATGAATAAGTAATCAAACCGCTGTTTTCTGTTGGTGTTTGGAACACAAACGGTCAACAGTTCTGTTTCTCTACTGCGTGTCCCACCTTCCTAACCCAGAATCATTACAGGATTGGCTTTGCCGTTTCTTGCTAGCATATGACTGGCTGAAGCTCCACCTGCTTTAAGAAGCACCAAAGCTCAGTTCAGGTGTTGTGTGAAGGCAGACAAAAAGAGGACGACTGTATAATAACAATTCTGTGCTTGAAAATATGGAACACGTTGCGTTCGGTGTTGATTCAGTAAGAGACTAGTGTTATAGCAATTATAGCAATACTCAAAAAGTACCGCAATACCCAGTCCTAGTATTCATGATATGGTTACAATTAACGGTAATTAAGATGGAAATACAATTTTCTAGTAAATGGGATTGAAAAGGTAACAGTACTTTGTTATTTCTTATTTTTACAGCTATAGATAAAAAAAACATCTGGTATCCCAGATAAAAGCTGCCATCTATCTACAGTGCTGTGCAAAACCCCTCTTGAACCCCTCTTCATATTTTGCTTCCAAAGATCCAGACTTTCTTACATCTTTAATGTATTTTTGAGGAACAGTTCTCCAGCCTTCCTAAACGACTTTCAAAGACTCTCATTTCCAATCCAGTCCCTGAACCTGACCAGTTTCAGAGGAATGTTTTTGTTTGTTAAGACACACAGTGACCTACGTATGAATCATTCAAGCAGAACAAAGAGCATCTAACTGAAGTCCTGAACCAGTGAAAAACCAGGAGCAGATGATTTCAGATGATCAGGCGGTGATCAGTATACTGGTGGTGCTGAATGTTGAGTGGTTGGAACTCCTTTATCAAGGCTCCTTGTATCTTTAGAGACTTTCCAGCTTGTCGCAGTTAAACATTTGTTCTCATTTCTTTCATTTAATGACTCAATATAACAAAGATAAGACAGTTTGACAGGCATCAAATAGTATTTCTGCACTAACAACGTGATTCAAAGCAAAATATAAACAAATAAAGGGTGGTTCAAGTTGTGCAGGACCGCATTTGCAAATTTGGACCAATCATAGGAGATCGCGTAGGACCCTGATGCCCTCTAGTGGCCAAAGCGTGAAATAACACACATGCCCTAGGGGTCACAATGTCCCCTTTTTAGGAGGACAAACCTACTATATATATATATATATATTATAATCATAACATTGGGTTGGTCCTAATGCTGTATTTCACCACAGTCCAGCTGTGGTTAACACTTTATCTGCCATGAAGAAACTGCTGGTGGAGTCACACTGGGTGCATCGCAATGTGTTTTTATATTACATTAGCGGGTTATTTGTTACGATGCAGTTCATGCAAGAACAAACAGAATGGATGAATCAGGGGGTCATGGGGGTTATGAACTAAAATTGTTAAGATGAAGGGTATTCACCTTTCTCTAAATAAACTGCCATGAAATAAAAGAGTTTAGGAATCAACTAAATTTACTTCTAATGTATTAGAGAACTGAACATGTTGGTTGAGAGAGAAACAGAGTGGCAGAGAGAGATAGAGAGAAAGAGTGAGAGAGAAAGACAGACAGTGAGAGTGAGAGTGAGAGACAGAAAGAAAAGAGTGGAAGGAGAGTGAGGGAGACAGAAGAGAGAGAGAGAGAGAAACAGAAAAGAGCAAGAAAAAAGAGACAGAGACAGAGAGATAAAGAGAAAGACAGTGAGTGAGAGAAAAAGATTTTGTGTGTGTATGAGACTTATTCTAAAATATTTTAAAAATTCTTAAGATTTTTTTTCAGTCCACTTGTAACATTTGTGTATCTCTGAATTGTCCTGAACTCTGAGTGAGGTCAGACACGTTCAAAAATCAAAGATCTGGGCCCTTTAAAGCGGTGTGTAGTGCTGGTGAGAGATGAGTGCGGAAGACACACAGCGGTGTGTGCATGACTTACAGCAGTGTGTGTGGCTCTGAGGGGTGTGTGGTTTGTTGTGCTGCTGTGGCCTTCACTCCGGGCCCGGGGGCGGGGCAACACGGAGAAATCCACTAACCAGCGCATGCTCTGCAAACACACGCGCGCGCACACACACACACACACACACACACACACACACACACACACACACACACACAACATGCAAAACAGCGCATACAGGGAGATGCAGTTGGTAGGTAGGGGGCTGAGGGGTTAGGGGTCAGTCTGGGGGGCTTATCATGCAAACATTCCTTATTATGCTCAGCTTAAGTTCGGCTTAATAAATCAGACTGAATTTCACTTTACAACAGAAAAAAGCTATTTTTCTTTGCAAGATTTTAATTTATAGGTATTTAGAGGGGCAAAGTTAACCTGTTTTTATCATTTATTTTTTACTTAACTGCTATTTATTGACATTTTTATAGCACTGGTGGTATGAGAGGGGGACTTTTGTTAATAAATGTCAGTCAGTTAACTGGAAAAGTGCATTTTCTGGAGAAAACGTAATGTCCAGATGCAAGGATATTGTTATAGTGTTACAGTGGTGTTCCAGGTGGTTGCCAGGGAACTGCTGGTCTGTTTGTGATTCTGGGTGGTTGCTAAGGTGTGTCTATGCGGTTGGTGGGATGTTGCATGTGGTTGCTAGGCTGTTGGAAGGTGGTTGCTGAGATAAGTTACAACATGGTTCCTAGGGTGTTGATATGAGTTTGATATAGTGATAGCTATGGTGTTCTGGGTGGTTGCAAGGGTGTTTCTAGGAGGTTGCTGTGGTTGCTAGCGTGTTGCTACATGGTTATTATGGCTTGGTTAATAACCAATTAACCAATTTATTAAGGCTTCTTTGGCCAGCAAGTCCAATTTACCAGCCAGGACATGCTTGGTGTCTGAAGTTTACTTCTGCAGTTTTGCACTGGCGCTATGAGGCTAATGCAGTTAGCAAGTCAATGAAGTGTTTAATCCACCAGTTAGTGCTACGTTAGCTGCCTAAATAACACACTTGCCTCAAAACACGTCGAATCGTTAAGTAAAACTTGCTTACACAGTTTTAAGAACAATGTATACATTTTAATCACTGCCTTTGGGAATCCCTGCACCTTTAAAATAATATAATATAATACAATATAATATAATGTAATATAACGTGATCTACTGTTATAAACTAGTGGTTTCATGCTTTCAGAAACTTCTTGGCAACTCTGATCAGGAATCAGCCGCCTGGCTTTAGACGTTGACATCACACTGGGCTTCTGTCCTTTAGCTTCAGGTTTAGGTCATTATTTAGTATCAGGGAATGATATGGGGTGGTCTGATGGACTGAGGAATGATGGAGTATGCAGGGTGAGCGAGGGGATTTTAGAGGAACAGTGAATGAGAATGGCGAAAGCGTATGTGTGTGTGTACGAGAGAGAGTGCGTGAGTGTATGCGTGTTACCTCCTGTCCGAGCAGCGGGCGAGCCTCCAGTGAGTGCTTGGCTTTACCCTCCTCTCTCACTGGCATTAGGGACTTGAGGAATTTGGGGGGCTGAGGAGAGAGGGCTTTAAATGGACTGGCGCTGAAGAACGTGGGGCTCTCAGGCACAAACCCTGCAAAAGAAGAACTGCATGATATACAAAATTCTACATTTACATTTTATTCATTATATTCATACGCAATATTTTATAAACAAATGTCTGTAAACAATAAAATGAGAAAAATGCTGTTATCATATTAAAGAGCTTATTTTCTATATTTTTCCTGCTTTTACCACCCCTTTAGTCCTTTAGTCTATGTACCCAGTCCAACTTCTCTTTATCCCTTAGAACCAAATCATTTTCTGTTACTGTGACTTTAAGAGGTGAGACTAAACTGCTGTAGGCCGAGTGTGGAGATAAAGTGATATGGGCTGAGTGAATGGGGCTAAACTGGTATATTTCAGTGATATGGGCCCTTTAAATGACTATTGAATGATGTGTAGATGTTCCGGGAGATGCACCATGATTCTCCTTGTTTTTCACAGGTGTGTCTTTCGCTGGGACTGCAGGAGTCTCAGGGAACGGGCAGTCCGGGACGTCCTGCTGGACCTCGCAGTGACCCTGAACACACACACACACAACACACAGGTCTCACACACACTCCTGCAGGACAGTCTGACTTTCAGAAGCAGGACGAGACACTAAAGAGACAAACCTTCTGCTCTTCATCCTCACAGCCCACAGATTCTGATTTAGAGCAGGACGTCTGAGGAGAAACACAGACTGTAATTCTATTCTTTTCATCCATCCATCAATCCAGCCATGGATCCTTCTTTCCATCTATCCATTCATTCATCCACCGACCCATCCATAAGTCCATCCATCAATCCACATATCCATTCATCCATCTGTCCATCAATCAATCCATTCATCCATCATCACATCTGAGTGTGTGTGTATGTGTGTGTGTGGTCTCTTACGTGCTGGACGTTGGGAGTGCTCAGGCTTCTCCGGATGTGTTTGCTTTTAACTGAAAGTGCTTCTTTCACTGCCACCGCCTGTCAAACACACACACACACATACACACACACACACACACACACAGGGTGTTGGCTGTTGCAGCTGCAGCATGTTTGACCACAAGCGACTGAAAAAGTC
>JBBIGA010081376.1:0-11634 GCA_037576975.1 Alestes dentex | reverse complement strand
GAATGGTGTGTGTGTGTGTGTGTGTGTGAATGGTGTGTGTGTGTGTGTGTGTGTGTGTGTGTGTGAGAGTGCATGGTGTGTGTGTGTGTGAGTGAATGGTGTTTTTGTGTGAGTGTGTGTGTGTGTGTGTGTGTGTGTGTGTGAATGGTGTGTGTGTGTGTGCCCTGCTGTGGGCTGGCGCTCTGCCCAGGGTAAATCTCTGTCCCGTATCTGCAGAACCTGGGATAGGCTCTGGGTACCCACAACCATAGTAAGGATTACGCGGTTACAGAAAATGAATGAATGAAAAAGGGAGAACGTTTTTAGCACATTACCTGAGATCTGATGCTACATGTAGTCCATGTCAGGACAGAGACTGTGCACAGTGTAAACTTTTGAGTCCAATTTGCTGGGGTGTTCTACAATTTAATATAAACCCATCAATCATTACAAAAATAGATCAGTGGACCCCAAATGAGGTTTTTGTTAATTAGAGCATTTAGCAAAGTGTAGATTAGGATTACCCACTTCTTTTAAATGGGGAAAATGGGGGGGTCCTCCTATTTTGCTTCACTGTGTAGCCTACTGTGTATATGTCTGAAATGACAGCAAACCTGTTCTGTATATATTTGTTAGTGTGTGTGTGTGTCTTTTAACCAGGAGCTGGAAGAGAAAGAGAGGCGTCTGAGGGATCTGGGGGGGTTGTGTGCGGTTGTGGGGGAGTTTGGGGGGGAGTGCTACTCCTCACTCAGCACCTCCTGCCCTATCAGTCCAGGGGAGATGTCATCTGGATGCACTACACCGAACATTGGTATTCTACTGGCCAGCGTTAAGCAAAACATAATTACTTTAAATAATAATCTGATGACTATATTATTTTCTTAATATCAGGGATGTGTGTTACAGTACCCTTTGTGTCTGGAAACCATTGTCTATCACAGTCACAGGAAGTGTGACAGGGATCTTTGTGTGATGTTCTTCTATAGGTGCCCACTCTCCTATTACGTCAGGTGTTATAACACCCTCCATTCCGTCTCCAGTCTACTTACGGGGGTCTACATACTGGGGAATAAACAAGTCTAGGAACCGACTAAGCCAGGTGCGTGTGAGAAATATTACTGAGGTCCATGCATGTGTAGGTCATGTGTAACCAGTCTGGAACTGCTGAAACAGCATCAGTGTAGCAGCACCAGCTGTTAAAAGAGAGCAGGGTAAACAGATTTATTACACGTACACTATATGGACAAAAGTATTGGGACACACCTGTTTTTCAGGGTTTGGCCCCTTACTTCCAGTGAAGGACATCAGACCAAGACATTCTAGACGACTCCATGCTTCCAACTTTGTGGACACAGTTTGGGGAAGAAGCTTTTCTATTCCAGCATGACTGTTCCTCAGTGCACAAAGCGAGCTCCATAAAGACATGGCTGGATGAGTTCAGTGTGGAAGAACTTGACTGTCCCACACAGAGTCCTGACCTCAACCCCATCCAACACCTTTGGGAAGAACTGGAACGGAGATTGTGATCCAGACCTTCTCATCCAACATCAGTGTCTGATAACATCAGTGTCTCATAAATGCTGTACAGAATGAATGGACACAAATTCCCACAGAAACTCCAAAATCTTGTGGAAAGAAGAGTGGAAGCTGTTATATCTGCAAAGGGGAACAGCTTCATGTTAAAGTCTATGGGTTTAAATGCAGTGTCATTAAAGTCCTTGGTGTAATTGCCATGAGTACCAATACATTTGTCCATATAGCGTGTCAGTAGATGTCACAGTTTGCTTCTGTGAAGGTCTCTGTTTTCAAAATTACCTTTTTGGTTGAAGTATGAATTGAAACTTAATGACTTTGTTTTCGTGCAGGTTTTAAGCCCTGAGCAGCAGAGGGCGCTGTGTCGTCTCAGTGCTGTTGCACGTGGGTTCCTCACGCGGCAGCTCCTGAAAACCGAAAAAGTCAAACACCTGCGTCAAACAGTGAAGGTGAAACTTTAGAGATCAATATATTTTTTAATCAATTAAACAAAGTTTACGCTGTATAAAACTTGCATGATGAATATGAATTACTGGAAATAAAAACTAAATCCCCACCGGTAAAAGTGTAAACACACCACAGCACGCAGTGTGTGGGGGAGCAGTGTGTGGAGAGTACCAGGGAGGACTCTGTGTGGAGCAGTGTGTGGGTGGGATACCAGGGAGGATTGTGTGTGTGGAGCAGTGTGTGGGTGTGCAGTGTGTGCGTGTGTGTAACAGTGTGTGGGGGAGCAGTGTGTCTGGAGAGTACCAGGGAGGATTGTGTGTGTGGAGCAGTGTGTGAGGGTGCAGTGTGTGTGTGTGGAGCAGTGTGTGGGGGAGTAGTGTGTCTGGAGAGTACCAGGGAGGACTGTGTGTATGGAGCAGTATGTGGGTGAGCAGTGTGTGTGGAGAGTACCAGGGAGGACTGTGTGTGGGAAGCAGTGTGTGAGGAAGCAGTGTGTGGAGATTACCAGGGAAGACTGTGTGTGTGGAGCAGTGTGTGTGGAGCAGTGCGTGTGTGGAGCAGTGTGTGGGGAGCAGTGCGTGTGTTGAGCAGTGTGTGGGGAGCAGTGTGTGAGGGAGCAGTGTGTGGAGGGTACCAGGGAGGACTGTGTGTGTGGAGCAGTGTGTGGGGATGGTATCTTGCTCAAAGTTACCTCAGTGGTGCCATTGGCAGTACTGGGATTCAAACCCACGTCCTTCCAATCTCAGAGGCAACTCCCTAACCACCAGGCCACCAGATATAGGATGTTTAGGTGAAAAGATCAATAAAAGAAGGTTTAGAAAAAGACCAGTGTGAGACAGAACTAACTTTGTCCATAAACTCTGTACTGCAGGAACCTGCATATGAAACAGTGACTAACACAGAGATGGGAAAAGTCATAGTTTGAAAGCATGTTTTTATTTCATTGTTCTGTGTGTGTCTTTGCAGGACACACAGGAGTTCATCTCCTGTTTTCAGAAAGAAGCGCCACAGAGGAAAAGCACTCTCTCAGAGCAGGATCTCTCACTGCAGGAGAGGGTCAGAGCCCAGGTAAACAACAACTGCGTCCTCACAAATTCCGCGAAAGCCCAGCAGATGCGCTTCACGTTTACAGTTTATTTACACTTCTTGCATGAGTGGCTTATAATTGGTGTGACTGTGTGTGTTGACTGTGTCCTTGCAGCTGCGGGCAGCGCTGTTTGACATTCATGATATTTTCTTTGAGATGAGTCTGGATGAACGGTTCGCTCTGCTGCAGCAGAACAGAGAGCTTCGCACGGAGAGGAAACTCCGAGAGATGGTAACCATGGAAAAAGTTAATCTCGCGTTTTCCGAGATCATGGAAAAGAATACTATTCTGTCTAGGGGTGGTGCGATACCACTTTTTAATGTCCAATAGCAATACTGGTAATGCAACTTCGAGTGTCTGCCAATACTGATAACAGTCCTATACTGTCTTTTTCCCTCTCTTCAACAACTAAGCTGTTAATAATGTATTTGTCTGAATGCATATTGAATTCAAAATGCTTCCCTGCTTCCTCTAGGGGGTGCTAAGTTATAAAATTCCATTTTCTATGCCATATAAGATAAGATAAAATAAACCTTTATTACAAGTGGGAAATTTGCTTTGGTACGGTGGACAGTACAAAGTTAGGAGCAGCAAAAATTAAGAAAACACTAGAATAGAATAACATACATATAGCGTCCAATTTATTCATTATTGAGGTAGGGTAAGGGTGAACCTCTAGGGGCTCTTTGTTAGGCATATAAATAATTTGGGTGCAGGAGTCTGTATTTTAAGTGCGCTGTGTAGGGAGCAGTGAGCGGTTTGAGACAATTCTGGTCTTTTCCGATGTCTGATCCAGTGATTCTGGCCCATAATGGACTGATATCCATTATGGATATCAGTCCATTATAAGTATCGGATCAACACACCCCTAGTTCTATTATGAACAACTTGTTTATTGTGGATCATATAAAAGTCCATGGGTTTATAATCGGGCTCATATATTTTAGTACCAATGACAGTACCATTTAACAGTCATTGAATTCAAAAGGGCCGCATTAAGGCCACTTCAGGTGTTTTAACTTGTTCTTAAACTTATATGATGTCATATAATGTACTAATTCGATTATTATATATAACATAGTCTTACTATTGTCACTGCAGTCTTTACAGGCTGTAATACTTATACTAATATGAATACAGCTAATAAAGCGACTACTAATTATCGTTATTATGAAATGAAAATAAGGTCATCCGCTCTACAGAGAACATACATCTGCACATTATAATGCGCAGTTAATGTTAATTTGCTGAATTTAACATGTTAAAAAATGTGCAGAGGTTATGTTTTATGTTTATATATTTATATATATTTTTTCAATGTCAAATTCGATTAGAAAAATTATAGAATTTATGCACAAAAATTGCAGTAAAATGTCTGAAGAGTATGTGGCCATGGGTATTCCAACTTTTACATATAACTGTGACTGTGAGTGCACTCCTGAAAGTCCACCTAATTACATCTGCACAAGCACTACAGTTACGGAATAATATTTGATGATATTCAGCTTAATCACCCACTGAAAAAGTGCCTTGATCTACAGGAAAAAGCCAAGAGTCCCAAAGAGAAGGTGATTTTGTCTGCTGCCACCCAGAAAGTTCTGGACAGGAAAAAGCAGAGGTGAGGAGACTTACAGAGCTTCTTTATCTAGTTTTGATCTGTAGTGTACAGGGGGTCCTCGAGTTACGACACGGTTCCGTTCCTGTGACAGTGATGAAAACCGAATTTTGGTGTAAGCTGAAACACACACTAGCCTCAGTCACTTAGAGATCCTAACACAGTTGTAAAATCATAATCTAGAACATAAAAACACAACTAAGCCGCAGAAAAAGGAAAAGGACGTACAAATGCGGTACTTGTACGCTGTACTGTAGTAACAGAAAAAATGACAAAAAATGAGTGTAAAAACAGTCCAGAATGGTGTAGGTAAGAGTGCTGGGAGATGGCAACTCCCTCACTCATACGCCGCATTACTGTGTATTCTGCATTACTGCATATTACATTTACATTTACGCCATTTAGCCGACACTCTTATCCAGAGCGACGTACATCAGTGCTCAAGTAGTCCACATCTGTTCTTCAACCTGTAAAGCTGTACTTAAATCAGCGTCTGCTATTCAACCAAGTTACTGCCAGCAAAGTTACACCTAAACAACTCCTGTCAAAGAAAAGCCAGAGGTTAAAGCAAAAGTAAGGATTTTTTTTTATATGGGGAAGACAAATTAAAAAGCAAAAACAAGAGGCATAGTTAGTCACCAAGGTGCTTCTTGAAGAGGTGGGTCTTCAGACGACGTATTCTGCGTATTCTTCCTCCGCACGCAACCAAACTAGTTATGGGAGTGAGTGTCATAAACTCAAAACGCTGCATGTCGAGACTGTCGCAGCCTGAGGACCCCCTGTATTCACACTATGTACTGTGGTGTGCTGTATTCACACGTGACTATAAGGGGCAACTTTACTTTCACTTTAAACTGCTCTGAATTCTGAGTCTCTTGTTTACCTGCGTCTCTCAGAGTGGGCGAGTCTCCAGGTCCGACCAGAAAGACGCAGCAGAAGCCCAAAAGTCCCCTGACAAACAGGTGAGATCGGGACAGACACCCAAGTTTGAAAGTACCATGATGCAAATGAGAACAGAATAGAACAATAACTATCATGAGCAAGTCTAATACCGTTTTGAATGTAGTTTGAATGCACAGCACTGTATAAAAACATCCTCAGCACCTGAGAAAATCATATTTAAAAACTGTTTAGAGGAGCGTTGTTTATTTTTTCACATGAATATTACTATATATACAAAATAAAACTAAAAAGAATAAATACAAATAACATTCTACAGTCAATAGTGATAGTATGTTCAGTATTTCAGTGTGTTCTTAAATATATATATATGCATATGGACACCATGGGTATATTCAGATGCCTAGTAGCAGCTGAATCCAAATAATCCAAATCGAAGATACCACAATATGAAGTGTTACGCTTGTTATACTTGTTTACTGATGAAGAATCAGAAATGTTCTCTTCTTTCATGTGTTTACAGGAGTTGGCACAGAAAGGCTCCAGAGGATCGAGTGAAGCGCTCAGACAGCCTGAAGAAGCAGCACTCGCTTGGTTAAAGCCCAGAATAAGACTGAACCACGCCCAAATAGACCCCCACCCTGACAAATTGCTGTATTGTGCTGCTCTCACAATCATATTGTGCAGGATTTGCTAACTGTGGCTGAATTGTCTTAATATTGTCAGTAACAGACGGCACCGAGCTTCCTCAGATTCTTCATTTGTTTTAAATAATTGGTATATATGAAATATAAGCAAAACAAGTATTGCAAACATGTTGTCTAGTACATAAATGTGCTTTGTGTATCTCATTCTGAATCTGAATAGCTAGATATTTAATAAGGTTTAATGAGGCCCACAGGTTATACATTGTTAAATGTTGGACTATTTATTTGAAGGAAAGTTTCTACTGCTCACAATGGACTGTTTGTCTCATCCCCTTGCCACATTTTGCGGATATTTAATTACTCATAATTATACATTATGATATTTATTACTATAGTTTTATCTGTATGTACTCATAAATGCACTTTCTAAACTGCATTTGTACAAGATTGTTCTTGTACAGTGACAAAGTTGAATCTAATCTAATTTAATATCTAACTGCTTCAGATTTACTGGTTTTAAGAGTTTGAACTTTTGTGATAAGTGGCCAATGTACATTAATGAAGCTCAAGCTGTGTCTTATTGTGTCCCAATTATTTTATCATGGCTTCTTACACTTACTTTTCTGTAACCACTTGATCCTTACTAGGGTCGCAGGTACCCAGAGCCTATCCTGGGGTCTACAGGCAGGGACTTACCCTGGGGGACACCAGCCCACCACAGGGGGCACACACACACACACCATTCGCTCACACACACACACACACACACACACCATTCGCTCACACACCCATGTACAGTCAATTTAGAATCCCCAGTTCTCCTGACACTCATGTTTTCGGACTGTGGGAGAAACCCAGAGACAACCCATCCCACCATGAGGAGAACATGCAAATTCCACATACACACACACACACACACACACACACACAAAAGACCAGGACCCAGATTCAAACCCCCAACCCTGGAGGTGTGAGGCATCAGGGCACCATCGTGGGTTGGCCTTCCATTCATATCAAATTTGATTTTGCCAAGTTTCAAGAGGTGGGTCTACTATACTTGTACACACAAACCATTCTCAGGCTTACCTGGACTAAATTAACACAAGATGAATGCACATTTACTTAAGATACCAAAATCTAGTTTTATGTGCAAACACCTTGCGTGATGTCACATATGACACAATGAAACACAATGACACAATGAAACTTTTTCACATCCGTTACTGATGATTTTACATTTATCTGGATGAACTTTGAATCCAAAACGGCTTCCTACCTCCTCTAGGGGGCGCTGTGTAAGTTATAAAGTTTGAGTTTCTACACTTGGCTCTTTGTTAGACGTGTTTTTACACTGTTTGGGTGCAGGGGCCTGTTTTTAAGTGCACTAGGTAGGTAGCTTACTGTCTCTCTTTACGAAATGTTGCTCAAAGTTTAATTAAACATTTATGTGATCCAGCGATATTATCTGGTTGCTGAACAGCAGTTAGACCAGCACTGAGGTGGTATGTGAATGAGTGTCACTCATTTATCAGGTACAGCTGCACTGACACCACCCAAAGATCTGGTCCGTGAGCTTCTATGTTGTTCTGTGTTTCCATTATTGGAGGAAGAGAGTGGCTGAAACAGGACAGCATCTGTTGGTCTTGGACTACAGTCGATAATTGTCGATCAGGGTTGGAGAACGGAAGGAGGGATTTTCCTGCTGTAATCACAGCTGTGTTTGAACAGGAAAATCACCAAAATCCCCACCACTGCTGTAAACCCACAGAGAACTTATATAGTAGATGAACCTGATTAAGTGATAAAAAACAAAGAAGGGTAAATCAAAATGTCTTGAACATTACCACCAGATGGCGTAGTCCTGCATTTTCCACAAAACACAACCAACAAGCAACAGAAAATCTTAGTTTCAGATGTCAGGGTGTCATATTATGGGGTTATGCCTGACCACCCCAACGTCATTCACCAGTAAACCTGCTAGGTTTTCCCCCTAATGTTTCTACAGAAACAAGTGGCAAAAACCAGTAAAAATATACTTAAGGCGATGAGTTTGCATGTAATTTAAATGTACAGTGAACTGTGGAATATCCAGTTGGCACAAAGTACATTTCAGAACATTTACGTTTACAAAGATTTTCACTACTTACATCAATATTACTGATCTACTACTGATATCTGTTACAGCAGTAACAGACTCCTATCTCTGTTACTGGTCATTCTAAGTTACTTATCTACAATATTTATATTGCAGCATTTGTGTACACAGCATAGTGTACTCTCATACTGAGTATTTTTTGCAGAGATTTACTTAGACTTTATATTGTTCTTGTCTCTGTGTCTCTGTGTCTCTGTGTCTCCGTACAGTCGTAACACAAGCAATTTCCTCCAGGATCAGTAATGTTTTCTGATTCTGATTCTAGTCTGATCTTTAGTTTGAAGCAGCTGTTTTTGGAATATTTCATCTGGATGGTGTCTGACTTTTCAAACAGCATCAGTCAAGTTAATTCAGCATTAATGTCTATGAGTAAAGTATTTTTTTCTGTATTTTTGGTGGTATTGTGAAAAATGGCATATGACCATTCACTACAATCATTTCTTTCTACATTAAGTACTAAAATGACTTTTGTAAGACACTTTCCACTTGATACAAAGTTGTGTGGGCTTTAAGGAATAACACGTTGTGAAGTAATGATTAAAATACTCCCGTTACAAAACCAGTGATGACATCATGAATTTTATTTGTTGTTTATTAGAAAAATAGACAAAAAAATCAAAAACAACACATTAGCAGCAGTTCTCCTAGTTGGCATGTGGTCAACAGTACTGATATTAATACAGTTCTAAATGTTCTTTTTGTTCTACATTGTCACTGTCAAAAAAATCTCAATCTCAGACGGTAACGTTATAGAATAAGGGATGAACATTCCAAACATTAATGCATGTTATTATAACAGGATTGGGATTTTTTTTACAGTATAAAATAAAATGTAGTTGACAGGAATTGTGTCCAGGTTAGACTCCTTGAACGGGAATAAAAAGCCCTAATCTGACATTGCAGTTCAACCAGGAACAGTTGCCTGATGAAACATGACACTGTCGGTTTTTCATATCACTTTAAAACACCAGTTGCTCTTTATATTGTGTAAACATTTCTTGATGAACGGACCAGAAGAAATAGACCAAAGTTACTCCGAAAAAACAACTTCCATTAATTTACATTATAAAATACTGATGTTTTTTTTTTTTTTCTTTCTTCTGTGAAGTTGCCAGTTTGGAGATACAAGGTTCAAAGAGCAAAGAAATGCAAAAGTCTGGTCATTCCTGGTTAAATTATATGTTTTGTTGATGGTTTTGTTTCTTTGCAGAGAACAAACTTCTGCACACTTGTCTGTTTATTTGCTGAATTTTACATACTGGGGAAAAATGCTTACAGTCTGTGCAAATCTTCAGGTACATTTTATACTTTATGTATTCTCCCTCGAATATGTTAAACTCGACAAATAAACAGATTATAAACATTATGGTTGCCAAACCATATAATTAGACTGTAGTGTTCTTAAGGTTGTGTTGATACTTTCTGTATATTTTTCACTTCCCCACCCAAAGTTTGAACCTTTTTCTATATTCTGGGGCATCTGGGGATACCCAGTATTAACCAGTGGAGAGAAGTCATTGGTCGTCAATATTACATTTTTCCTGTTTCTTTTAAGCCTCTGACATATAAAACATATAAAGTGCAGTCAATGTACAACGACCAATACACAATTATTTCACACAAAGATTACAAGCATGCATTAGAAATGAAAAAAAAAACAAAACAAAAACATTCTAGCGACAAAAAACTCCCACTTTTCTGCATTTTTATCTACTAATGCTCTCTTTTGTTTCTAGAGGACACTGCGGCACAGCTCAGATAACGACTAACTAATGTGGAAAAAGCCCTGGGGCTGAAACCAGGCTTTGTGTCCAACCAAATCAAATCCACTTGTTACATTTTCTGCCTAATCAATTCTCTATTTGCTCACAGAGGCCTCAGTCCAGCTTTGAATTTGACAGTGTTAGAGGAAAGCAGCTATTAAAGAGAGGAACTACTGATACAGGAAAACATATTAATATAACATAAGACATTTAAATCAGATTTATATGACATCAGAGGAAGCAGGTGTGTGTCACTGGAGCACTGAAGCCTGAGGGATCCTCACACCAGTGCAGTTTTTGCTCCAGGAAACAATTTGAAAGGAGCAGTTCAGAGAGTCACGGCATCAGAGAGGATCACGGTGGAGGGATTTTTGGGATTTTGAGACATGAAGATTTATAGTCGAACAAAATCAATCTCTCCTTTTTAGGAAGGAGAGTGAACTTCAAAGACAGACCAGTCATTTTCATTTGGGAAATGTGACGAGGTGTTTTAAACCTCTCTTAAACTATGTGTAAGGGACATTCCTTTGAGTTGACATTAATGTTTACAATTGTCTTTCTTGAAATATTTCTACAGCCACTTCCAACAAATATTCCATGGCAATAAAGAGTAATTCCATTGATTGTTATACATTTTTATAAATGAGACGTAAATAAAATAATTCGGAGTGATTTAACGTGAAATATATAGTTGTAGAGAATCTTACAGACTTCTTTACAGTGGTGGAGATAGGAACCAGGGGTTTGATGTCTCCAATGCAAATGAAGTAATTTTATATACTGTCCACAATGAGTGGACCTACACATGTTTTATATGGAAGGTTGATGAGAAAATAGTAGTAAATCTAGAAACAAAAATATGAGCAAAGTTTTAAAATACATATTTCAAGCCAAAACCTTCTCAGACTTCATAAAACAGTGTTGTGGTAATTAGGTAGCACATTTACAGCCATTTTATGCTACAACTTTCCTTAGCTTTTACGGGTACCAAATGCTTCAGATATGGCGTTCCTAACCCCACTGCTGTGAACAATTCTGACTCTGGTGGGTTTTTTTTTTTTTTAGAAAACTGTATTTCACAGCACATCACTCTGAATACGTTATTTGATGTCAATTATTTAAGCTTGCTTTTTTTAATTTTGAAATATCTTTTGAATTTCCCTTTAAAGTGACATTAATTACAGCTCCAGAAAGAGACCACTTTATCTTTTATAAGGATTGAACTGAACAGCTTTGCCTTAGTTTTTAAGAACTGCTGACAATATTTCTCCTAATTCTCCTGGTTCTTTAATGCATCATTTTAAAGGAAATGACAAAACATCAAAATAAAAGAAATGATGCAGTGTTTACAGAACTTGACTAATTCAAAGAAAACAAATCTCTTGTTCACTCATAAAATGACCTCTGACGTACTTCTAGTAGTGTTTTACGATCCAACTGGTCTCACTGTGAGAGGAGAGTGTTGATTACAGCAGTGTTTTTATACTTTTCCTCATTAAATAAGATGT
>JBBIGA010081347.1:0-11634 GCA_037576975.1 Alestes dentex | reverse complement strand
AAGGCTGCGCCCTCTCGTGGTCACAGTCCCGGCTCCGCCGCGCCCCTCCGGGCGGCCGGCCAGAGCCGTGACAATATATATATATATCCGCCCACTCGTGCTAAAGTTATAAGCAGTGTTTTAGCCCAGACTACGAGGCAATCAATCAGAGCTCCAGTGGAAAAAACAACATGCAAGTAAAATATAAGATGTGGGCCCTTAAACCTTTTGAGAAGAACTTTTGGAGTGTACACGAGAGAAAGTGTGTGCAGTTGGTCTCATTATATTTATGTGTTATTGTTGAGTGTTGGAGTGTGTCACTAGACTGTGGAGATATGTATCACACACATGAGCCTGACTCTACAGGTAAACACATCCTTAATAGGATTCTTACGTGACAGTAGGAGTGTGTGTGTGTGTGTGTGTGTGTGTGTGCCTGGGGAGATGGGGTTAGGGTGAAGTTTACCGTAACCCCAATCTCAGCCCTAATCCTTCCTAAAGCGAACATGACTGAACATGATTCCAATTCCAGAGCCCAACTCTAAACAAAGCCAACTCTGTCTGCCTTTAAAAAATACACACACACATACACGCACACACACACACACACACACACACACATACACAATATAGCACATAGACTCATGACAAATTAACGTTTTCATCTACTACTCACTGTACGGCACATCTCCCATTTCGCCATAGTGACACTACAGCGTCCCTATAGGACCAATCAGGAAAGAGAGCAGTTGGCTGTTTTAGAGTGTCAGGTCAATGGTGAGCATCAGTTATCAGTGCAGTATGTACAGCTCAATTTGCTTTGTGGCTGATTGAGCAGATTGAGAAGGTGTCAGGGTTTGGCCGCGAGAGACAGCAAACAAGGAGAGAAACATAGGCAAGAAAGAGCAAAGCAAGAAAAAAACGCACGCTCAAGAGGGCGCACACAGAGAAGTACCTAATTTATAACTGAGACAATACAAGAAACAGACTCTTGTACATTAATTTATTAACCGGCACATTGATTTGTTTATACTTTTTATACAATCTGAAATTGCCTGCTGCCCTTTGCCACATCAGTAAGAAGAATTAACTGTTAGAAATGCTCTACAACATCTTACACTGAAACTGTTTTACCTTGACTTACACCGAAGGTTGAGAAACTGTTTGGTTTCATATGTGAGTGTGTGTGAGTGTGTGTGTGTGTGAGAGAGAGAGAGAGAGAGAGAGAGAGAAAGAGATATTTATGTGTAGAGATGAATGTGTAGCCTACATCTAAAGCTCTCTCAGTGGCATGCCATGTTTTAGTTCTCTTAAATCAAACAGAAGGAATTTTGAGGCTAACAGACAAACATGTTCAACTGACAAACAGGCTCAACCATTCGAGAATCCATGTGTATGTGTTTGTGTGTGTCACTGTGAAATGTTGGAAAGGATTGCACTGTAAATTAGAATCAGATGACCAATTACATCATCCGTGTGCTTACGTGTATGTGTGCAGTGTTGTGCCAGTTCACACTGAAAAAGAACTAGTTCAAAGTTCAGTTCATTCAAATAAAATTGAACTAGTTCACATTCGTATTTTTTTTTTTTTCACAGCTCAAAAAATGAACTACTTGACATTCGTTCGTTTTTCTGAACCTCCTTCAGTCTTCTCCTTCTATCTGTCATACTACTGAACAATCACAGACTGATTCTGAGGTTGAGAATAGATCTTACCACTTAAGCAACGCACCATGTTATGCTGAAAGTGAAAAAAATGAGGTGCAGGTACACTGTATATGGAAATTTTATTCAGACGATATTCACACAAAATGTAATCAAACCGTGTCTGCCTGAAATGCAACACTCAAACAATATCTTTTAAAGTGCTCAGAAAAGAACATAAAGTAAACAAAACGTGTGGTTTTCCCCATCTAAACCTACAGCGATTTCTTCAAAGAACGGACTCAAATGTTTGAACTCGAAGCACAAACCATGCTAGCCTGTAATCAGCAAACGTAAAACGTGAGCTGGGTTCAGTCTTGCGAGAGTGAAAGTCGCTCACGTTCACGTTCATAATTTGTGAACTGATTCGTTCAGCTCAGTGTTCACGAAAAAACGCCGTTCATTAAATGCGATCGTGCACAACACTGGTAACAGGTGTGACCCTTTTGAGCTTTAAAGGATGGAATCTTCCTTGAGGAGTGGACCTCTCCTTATCTAAGTTTAGAGGATTGTTCTGTTCTTTAATTCATTATTAGTCCATATTTGGTAATCAAAAATAAATTGTGAGTGTCGTCATTGTAACAGAGGATGACCAGTTACACCAAAGTTTGATTACTGAAACCCAAGATGGAAAGGGGAATTTCCATAGAAAAGAAAATACAAAGTAAAGATCTCTTTAACATCTTTGCTGTGTCTCCTGGAGAGTTGGCACTTTTCCACTGGCACCGCGCCTTACTGCAAACATTTTTTTATTACAAATAAAGAGACCTGAACCCGAGCTGCTCGATGGCAGGGCTGAAAGTGGGCCACAGCCGAGCCGACTAAATCACTGCTTTCTGATTGGTCCATTTGTTGTCAACACAACTTGGCCAGTGTTTTTTACCTCCCAGTTGGAAATACAAAATACAAAACAACTGAGAAGTGAACGAAGTACAAGCTGCTTCTGTCTGTTTGGGCTGAAGATAAATTTCAGTGGGAGTTTTCTATGACTCAAATTTATCTTCAATGCTGTGAGAAACGTAAAGGTGATCCAGGACGTCACTAACAAGTTATCTGGGTTCGGTTCTCATCACACGGGTAAAGAATGAAGAGAAAATAATAAAGTTTTATAAATAATAAAAGATCACAATAACAAAAGCAGCTCTGACAGAAAAACTCCGCTGGTTCGACTCCATGTACGCAGTTTTGGGACGTGGAGAGAATTGAGTCAGAAACTCCTGTAGACCTGTGGAAAAGTGTCTAATGAGATCCAATGAGAAGACAAAGGAGACTTTAGTCTCCTGCCACTCGGATATTTCTTCTGACCCTCATAATCTCACATGCGTCCCCTCTCGAGTTCTGGCAGAAATTTCAATAAAGTCACACAATGCTGATGTTCATCTTTCCTTTATCTCATTTTGTTTCTGAAGCTGTTTCTCCTGAGGGCCTTCAGGAAAATCACCATTCCCTGCGTCTCCTTAGAGCAATAAAACATGTCATTTCGGATTGTTTTATCATAAAATGTTCAGACCCTGTAAATAGCAGCTGCCTTTTTTGAAACTGTCATAAATAAGGACAGAAACAGAAACACAAGGTTTTTTTCCAACAGCTACAATTTGTAATTCTGCACTCATAGGGCTTTAAATATTTTATGAGGATCAAATGACACGTGCAAACAGCTTCTTCATACTTCTAGGAAAACCAGAAGCCAAAACCAGGTCTGCTGTCATGAGTTAACCTCAGGGTCAGCTGCAGCCCCTCCAGACACCTGAAAGGTCTGAAATACTCCACTGACTGGTGTCCCTCAACATGCTCTAGTAAGATAAGTAAACCTTTATTAGTCCCATAGTGGGAAATTTGCATTTTTATGGCAGAAAGTGGACAGAACAAAGGTACAAGCAGTAAAATCAATAGAATAAAAACTACAACACAGCAGTGCAGTATAAAAAATACACTATACAAATTATCTAAAAATATTAATAAAAATACACTCAATATTATTTGATAAAAAATAGATACTTACCATATTTGCACCATTTGAATACCAGAAAATGTTGTCCTGACCTACAAAAAGTCTCCTAATATAATTATAATTATAATGTGGATCATCAGAGGAGTGTTAGATAAAATGCTGAAACAGTAAAGAGTGCATTTGAACTTAAAGAACAGTCTAGAATTTGACTCTGCATCAACTCAACACACCACCAGTTAACAGATGCTTTCATCTTAGAAAGGAACACAAAGGAAACTGGGTTTATTTCACAGATTTTCATTTATAGTTGTTCAACAATTTTCTAGTTTAACAAGAATAAACATCTGCAGTTTATGGAATAAATGGATAAGTGGTAAAAACCTGTGGTGTGCAAAAACCTTTGACTGTTAGTGTATGAGCTCTGTTCTAATTGGCTGTGCTTTATTATGCCTCATTCAGGAAGCACTCCGGTCTGAAAGACTCCTTATAGCTTCAGAGTGAGTTGAACTCATGTGGACTGGTGTTTGGAAACCTTACGTGAAAGTGACCACTGTGTGAAAAGTGTGAAATTCCTCCTCTGTATTTAACCCATTCACCAAGTGAAGCAGTGGACAGTCAGGAACACAGTGCCCAGGGAGCAGTGTGTGGGGACAGTACCTTGCTCAAGGGAACCTCATGGGAATCGAACCCACAACTTCCCGATTGCAGGGCAAACACCCTAACCACTAGGCTACCTATTTGTCTTTTCCATGATTTGAGCCCTTGTATTGCAGTTACCTTTTCCATTACTGATATTAAAAGGTGTCCCAAGGCTGCTGGCCGCAGCTTCCTCTGTACAAAATGGAAACATTTGTGTATAATTTATAATTTGGCTTTCTTGTCATAGAAACTGTACCTGGAGCTCCTGCAATACATTTTCTGCTACCAAATGAAACACAGAATTAAAGTGAGAAATTGAAATGAAATTTATAGTGGGATGGAAATGTGAACTTATTCTCCTATTTAATTCGAATTTAATTTCCTTGGTTTAAAAAAGACCAGTTTTTGGTATTTTGTTTTTATTCTGTCCTTAATGACCTCTAAGCAAACAAACAGCTGTCCCAAAAGCTTGAGGGCAGTCCTACAAATACAAAAGGATACAGGATGTCCAGAATGTGTGTCGTTAGTGATCAGCAAGCGTACGCACCACTGCATAAAGCTTAAAGAGCAGTGTTTTTGAGAGAACAGCCTTTAGAAGTTGTTGGGCAACGATATACTTTGTTGACCATCTGCGCCCAATTAGCCCTCCGATAAAACTACAGGAATAAAGCAGAATGTTCACAGACTGATCAGCTATAACATTAAAACCACCTGCCAAATATCGTCGGTCTTCCTGGTTCCATCTAAACAGCTCTGACCTGTCAAGCTCCGGACTCCACAAGAACCTCAGAAGGTCTCTGGTACTGCAGCAGCAGATCCTTTAAACCTGTGAGGTGGTTCCTCTGTGAAACGACTATTTTGTCACACAGAGGATTGATTGGATTGAGATCTGGGGAATCCGGAGGCACCTTGAGCTCTTCGTGATGTTCCTCAAACAGTTCCTGATCAGTTTTGCACTTTCCTGCAGAAAGAGGAACAGCATCTCCATGAAGGGTTGAACTTGGTCAATTTTGCATCTCCAGTCCAGCTGCCCCTTGGTATATTATTTTAACTTGTAAGAAATGCTACAATCTTTCGAACTATTTGTCTTTTTTACGATTTGAGCCCTTGTACTGCATTTACCTTTTCCATTCCTGATATTAAAAGGCATCCCAAGGCTGCTGGCTGCAGCTTCCTCTATACAAAATGGAAACATTTGTGTATAATTTATAATTTGGCTTTCTTATCATAGAAACTGTACCTGGAGCACTTGCAATTAATTTTCTGCTACCAAATGAAACACAGAATTAAAGTGAGAAACTGAAATGAAATTTATAGTGGGATGGAAATGTGAACTTATTCTCCTATTTAATTTGAATTTAATTTCCTTGGTTTAAAAAAGACCAGTTTTTGGTCTTTTTTAAAGTCCATTTGACCTGCAGGTCTTTGGGCTGTGGGAGGAAACCGGAGCTCCACCAACCCACACAGACATGGGGAGAACATGCAAACGTACACAGAAAGAACCTTCACCAACCTCTGTGCCATTCCTAAATGTTAAAATTAAATAGAGGTAGTTACTGAGACATAAGGTATGGAAGAAGTAATTACTCAGAATATACAGTTCCTGAGAAATAAGGCAGTTTCCGAGCAAAAGTGAGAAATGAGTGACATGTAGTGAAAATTGAGAAATCATTACTGAGAATTACTAATGTGGACAGAAAGAAATAAGATATATTGATCAATGGTTCTGAGAAATGAAAAATAGATCTGAGAAAGGGTATATTAATACTAAGAAATTATGGAAAGTTGCTGAGAAATAAAATATAGATGATGAGAAATAAGAAGTAGTTTCTCAAAAATGACGACCACTGAGAAATGGGAGATGGTTGCTAAAATACCTTGCCTCAGGAAAATACCCATAGAGTGTAATACTTAGCTCCACCCACCTTGTAGCTCCACCCTTACACCCACCTGGGCAGGTTTAATGAGCACAACTGCTCAGCCATTCCAACCCAGCGTCTTCTGGAATTGCTGAGTGGAGAACTCAGGATTGACTCAGGAGCTTCAGAAAGAAACTGTTGGATTCTCGCTGGTTTCTGCTGAAAGACCTACCTCTACTCTTCTACCATGGGGGAGACTCTTGTCAGGGAAGTTCTGAATATGTGTTTGCAGCGTATTGCATTGGATGAGAGCATCAACTCTGAACTTGGTGAGGTTACTGGATGTTGTTTAGCATTTCCTCTCCCTGTACCTTTGACCTTCTTCCATCAATAACTGATCAGTGAGATGATTAAATGATGCCTTTGTCATGCTGTGCTTCTCCTTTGCAGTTGTGTTTGCTTCAAGATCAAATGAGCTCAACTTGTGCCACTTCCACTTCATGATCGTTTATTTAGAGTAATTTTAGAGGGCTGCTTCTTTCCTTGGGCTCTGAAGGCCTGAAGGTCTGAAGGCCTCTCAAGCTTTGTTGTGTCCGTCATGGTTTGTTTACTAAATAGAGAGCTAGTTTTCTAGCATGTGTTTTGTGCAAGACCAGTGTTTCATATCCTGTTTAAAGCTGCTGGTTCCACCTGTTCCATCACAGCCAGAGCCTCTAAAGCAGCCAGCAACTTTCTGAATGGATTGGTTTTCGGTTGCATGAGCCAAAGCCATCTCAAAAGAGACTGAAAAGCTTCTCAGGCCTTAGATGCTGGTGTCCTTCTGCACTGAAAACAACACTGAAACTGAAAGATGGTAAAATCAGAGGAAAAATCACTCCAGAAGGGAAATACTTGGTCTTCTACCTTGTATTGGGTGTATTGCTGTGGTCTGCTGTGTACACACCACCTCATGTGGCTTGTTTTTAATACAGCTTCAGAATATGCAGGATTACAGTACAGTGCAGAATATTAAACTGTTTAGATGAGTTGAGTTTTTTCACATTAATATTACTAAATATACTAAACAAAACTAATATTCTACAGTAAATAGTGATGTTATGTTCATTATATCAGTGTTCCTTGTGGAAGTCCAGTATTACTTGTAGTTTCATCAGAAACCTGGTTTAACTCGTTTAGTCCTTCATTAAATCAGGAGCTGCTGATGGAGTTCAAACAATGGCTGGAGGAACCGAGGAGGAATCTGGAACCGAACCTGTGTTCTCCTCACCAGCTCACAAAATATCAATTACTTTTTACAAACAAAACTAATCTGATACTTTTTACTGCTCTCTTGTTTGTATTTATTATAATGTTAACTTTGCTGTCAGAAAAAAAATTATAAAATGACTTTAAACAATTAATATAGGTGCCTAAAACTTTTGCAAAGTCAGTGTTTATAGGAAGAGTCTGTTTAGAATAATGATCTTCCTGAACCACATACATTAAAACACAGGGTTGGGGTCAATTCACTGATGAATTCATCAATTCCAGTTCAAACAAGGAAATGGATTTGGAATTTGAACTGGAGTTTCAATCAAATTCTGTCTAAATCAATTTTTTCATGCTTTTGAGAATCTGAGATTAGATGTAGTAACCCTAACCCTTTCAGTTTTTGTTCCATCGCAGATACACAGTAAGGTACTGTGTTAAATTCAGTTGTAAGTAAAATAATAACTTGTTTTAGCGTTTTAAATTTTAACTAATTTAAATTGAATTAATGAATGATGAGTGAAGTTTATCTGGCCTTGGTGCCGTGATCACTATTTGAATGTCCTGTGATGGACTGGCAAGCCCCCACCACCCTGGTTAAGGTTCTGATAATGGATGGATGGATAGATGGATGGATGGAGCCCTGATCAGGATATGAAAACAGTATATATAGTAACCCTCTGCTTTTACACGGATCAGCAGTCGCGGTTTCAGTCAATCGCAGATTTTTCTGTAATCAGAGACAGGAGGTTTGAAAGTAGCCATTCCAAGAGTGTTATTTATTCTTGCTTCTGATTGGCTGCTGCCCTCTGATGCTGCAGTCCAGAGTTTCCCTGTTGAGCGTCTCGAGTGTTCTCATGTGTTTCGTTTTGTTCTTCTTAAAGTCCTGTATTTTTTTTACAGTAAATTAATTTATTACTGTATTTACCTGCTTATACCAAAGAAAACACCCGTGCATTAATTACAGTACAGTCTATACAGGGGTAACATCAGTATTTACATTCTAGCACTGCAGGAGTTCAGTGTAAACTGTACAGTACGGATACGGGTTACCTTTACATTTTCTTTCAGGGTAATGAGTTTAAATGAAAAAGTGTTTTTGGAGCATATTTGTGGGCATATTTATGGTTTACACTATAAAAATTTTAGGCATTTTTTAACCACACCACAACAACGCGGTTTTTCACTATACGTGGGCGCTCTCGGAACGTTTCCCCCGCGATAAGCGAGGATTTACTGTACCAGTATATGATCACCAGAATGACCTGATCATGCGACCACCTGATGTGTGATGTCTCAGACCATAGAATAATTAATGACTCATGTTCATTCATGTGTTTCCTTCATATATAATCACTTTTTGCTGCATCTAATGATCATGTCCTGAAATTGGCGCTCACTAAGATCCCTCAGATCTAAACATCTCACAAGCAACACTGAAGACACATTCCTTAGGAGCAGGTGAGGCAGGAATAGTGCAAAGACCCACCTGTTTAAAGTTTGAAGTTGCTCTACTGGATCTGTGGTCATCATTACAGACTCCACTGTACTTTCATAATGTTTTAGGAACTGGTTCACCCTCACACACCCCCACCCTCACACATCTATAAATCTGACTGTCCATCAGGAACTAAACCACCCTAAACTCTAAACAGCTCTAACTGATGGATGGACAAACACACTACAACGAAACACACAATTCTTTACATTTTACACGACTGCTGAACCACCTGTCATCTGTCAAAGCAACACCGGCACCCCCCACACCCCCCACAGAGCTGCTGTTTTGGTTCTGGCCTTTATAAACTGTCTTTATTCAGAATTTATCTTCTCCCTTATTCATTCGTCACTGTAACCACAGCAATCATAATGTCTGTTCCATGATCAGAACATGAGGGGGCGCTGTGACGGCACTGGGAGGGGTTTTGGGTGGCTGGTGTGTTTCCGAGAAATGGTGGATAAATCATGAGAAATAAGGGACAGATCATGAGAAATAGTTATTGGGAAATAAGGGAGGAAAAATAAGAAATGAGAAATGGTTACGGAGAAGTGAGTGATGGACTGAGAGAAATGAGAAACCATTACAGAGAAGTGAGGGTGGACTGTGAGAAATGAGAAACGGTTACTGAGAAGTGAGGGATGGAATGTGAGAAATGAGATACAGTTACTGAGAAGTGAGGGATGGACTGTGAGAAATGAGGGATGGACTGTGAGAAATGAGAAACAGTTACTCAGAAGTGAGGGATGGACTGTGAGAAATAAACAGTTATTGAGAAATTTTGGGTTTTTTTGTTAACGTTCTTTCACTTCAGCATATCTGATCTACAGGGATCATCCTATTCTCAAGAAGCATGGAAACATTGTTAAAAAAATAAAAATATAATCATATTCTTTGTTTTCGTTCTGAAATATTTGTGTGTGTCTGAGTTTTCCTGTGGGGGCAGAAGAGGAGAAAGTCTCTCCTCTGAGTTTGATCCAGATGTTCTCCTCCTAGTGTCTGTAGACTGTGACCAGTTTGGCTTTGTTTTTGAGCCTCTGCTTTTCTTTCTTCTAGAGTGGTTCATAGAGGTCGTGCGGAACTTCGAGGGGGTCAGGAAGAAATGGCACCATGCAGAAGTGGAGCTGAAGAAATACAAAGAGCTGCTGGTCAAGTCGGACGTGGCTCGCAGTGCTCTAGAGCTCCAACTAAAACACGCCCGCAACCAGGTTGACGTGGAGATCAAGAGACGCTACAAAGCAGAGGCTGACTGTCAGCAAGTGGTAGGAGATAAATTCATAAATCCTGGAAAATCTTTTTTCATTCTTTTTATTTTATTTATTATTACCAAAAAATGTGTGGGGTTTTTTTTGTTTTGTTTTTTTTTGTTTTTTTTGCTGCCTTCAAAAATCCCTGATCCAACTGGAAATTCAACTCATTTGTCTACAGTCCTGTATTACAAAAGTCACATAATCAGAGTGATGAAGTGAAACTTGGAGCCAGGAGCTTTCACACTGGAGTTAAATGGAACCAGACATCTGCCTCTAAAAGCTCCTTCACAGAAAGGTAATCCATGAAAATGATTATGGTTGCGCCACCTGACGTCTGAGTCGTTGCTCTACCAGAGTTCTTAGAAGCTTTTGGTCTAAAACTACACCCGTTCATGGTGGAGGGATACATGCAGGGCTTCATGAGGTAAAATAGTCCCCAAAGAAAAGTGATTTAGTTCAGATTCACAATATTACCCTTATCAACATCCATATAAACCCTCAGAGACACGTGGAGCTTCACTGGGGGGGTGGGTAGAGAATAAAACTGCTGGATTTGTGTTCGAGATGTCTGGTTCCATTCAGCTCCACTGGAAAGAAATCAGAGTACTATGTACGCTTCGGAATTTAATCCTTTTCCGGGGTGTCAAATTTTTTTTACACATGGTTGGTGTGCAAAAGTGTAGGCACCCCTGGGGAAAAATTGCATTTTGAAGTGTCAATAGGACTCGGATAATCCCTCTGAGATCACGGTGTGAGGAGTCGCTATGTGAGCAGGAGTTAATCAGCAGTGACCTAAGACCCCAGTATGTTAACGGGTTACGTTGACGGCAATGACGGTGTGACTCTGACTGTTCTCTGCTCCTCTCTGGGCCCCGACAGGAGCGGCAGCTGCTGCTGATGAGAGAAATCCTCGTTCTAGACAGCAAGTCAGGCGCCTGCCTTAACGACGAGCAGAGATCCATGCTGGCCAACATCAGCTGCACTGGAGCCAACGCCTCTCAGCGCAAGAGCAGGCGGTACACACTCACACACTCTCACACACTCTCAGGAGGCTCATGACTGAACTGTATGTACACTTGCCTATCATACATTTAGGGGTACTTAACAATTTAATTTTTTTTTTTATACAAATGAACCTGTTTTGCAATAAAGTATGAAAGGTGAGGCCCACCACGTTTTCAAAATTCCTGCCTGCTTAAGCAATCAGGAGAGTCAGAACCAAAAATCTCACTCACAGAAAGTTATTCAATGAAAAGGATATGGTTGTGCCACCTGACAGCTGAGATGATGTTCTACCAGAGTTTTGAGAAGATTGTGGTCCTAAAACTAAACCCATTTATGGTGGAGGGATACATGCAGGGCGTCGTGAAGCAAAATAGCGCCCAGAGAAAAGTGATTTAGTTCAGATGAACTACAGTGAGGAACATAAGTATTTTAACACCCTGCGATTTTGCAAGTTCTCCCACTTAGAAATCATGGAGGGGTCTGAAATTCACATTGTAGGTG
>JBBIGA010081336.1:0-11634 GCA_037576975.1 Alestes dentex | reverse complement strand
GAAACAGGAAACAAACTTGAAGAGTGGGATTTAAATTGGATAAACTGAGTGCGGTCTGAGAGATATGAGGTGAACCACACAAGGGGGGTATGACTAATGCCAAAGGGTGCTAATCTGTTGAGGAGGATATTATGAGAAATGGTATCAAATGCTGCATTAAGATCAAGAAGGATGGGGATGGTGAGAAGACCAGAATCAGCTGCCATCAGAAGGTCATTGGTGATCTTTAACAAAGCAGTTTCTGTACTAAAAACGGAAACCAGACTGAAACTGTTCGTAGAAATTATGGTCATTGAGGTGTGAATGGTGCTGGGAGGCAACAACTTTCTCAAGGATTTTTGAAACAAATGGGAGGTTTGATATTGGGCGAAGATTATCAAAGTTATTGGTATCTGCACCAGGCTTTTTGAGAGGTGGAATAACAGAAACAGTTTTCAAAGATGAAGGAACAATTCCAGTGTTAAAGGAAAAGTGGATAATACTGGTTATGAGAGGAGCCAATGAGGGGAGACAAGCTTTAACTAACACTTTAACTAACAAGCTTTAACTAATTTTTTTTCCTAAAATTTGATACATCAGTTATGGAGGGAAGAGTGAAACTTGAAAATAACTGTCAGGAAGACAGTGAGGAGAACAGGGAGTCTACTTCAGAGTTAGAAGCTCCTACAGAGTTAAGTTGTCGGTGGATATCAGAGATTTTGAGAGTGAAAAAAAACATGAGAGAGTTGAAAAATCAGCAGAGTACATATGAGAGGGGAATGAGTCTGGAGGTTTTGTAATTTTGCTGAACAGAGAAAAGAGAGACTTGGAGTTACCATCACTAGAACTGATTAAACCAGAGTAGTATGCAGATTTGGCTGAAACAATGCAGTCCTTATAAAACAAAATATGATCATTATACATTTCTTTGTGTATGGTGAGTCCGGTTTTCTTGAACAGACGTTCCAGTTGGCGTCCTTTGGCTTTGAGATGCTGAGTGGGAAAATGAGACAGATCGGTGTTTGAGTGGAGCAAATGTGTTAAGATGGTTATGGAGGTTGACATTATAATAAGAAACAAGTTCATCAGGGGTTGAGGAGCTGTGAATGAATGGAAGGTCATTTATGGCAGATGAGAAAACGTCAGGGTTAATATTACTAATTTTCTTAAATATGATGTCACAAGGAGTACAGGTTTTGGAAGCTGTTACATTTACATTAAAAGAAATAAACATGTGATCAGATTGGGGAAACAAATTGGCTTTGCAGTGAGTGGGGGTGACGCCAGAACAGCAAACCAAATCCAAGATATAACAGGTTCTCCATCATAGAGAAGGTTATTTAACCATACAAAGAACCATTTAAGCGTTATAATGGTTCTAAGTGTTCTAAGCTGGCCCTATTCTACACATAACCCCATTTTTTCATCACTGAAGAGTGTAGGCTCCATGTTCTGTAGCTCATCATTCTTCTCTTCAAGGAAAATCTACGTTCTGCATTGACACAGCAAAGAAATTGCATGGGTCTGATTGAAAGGCAAAATTCTCAAATATTTTTTCTCTTTAAAAGGACTGTCATGAATACAATTTGGCTGTCATGGATGTTTTCATTAATTAAATTTGGCCCTTCATTCAGAAATCATTTTCTGCTCAAATTAGATAAACTGGATTCACTACAGGGAGACTGTTCAGTGCAGCATATAACCTTTCAAGATTAACCCTCTGAGGTCCGAGACCTTTCTGGCACTTTAAGGCAATTTGCTACACCTTTACATTTTTAAGTATTTCATCTAACTAAAAACACCAGTGCCAATGTGACAAATATTGTTATATTCTGGAAAACCTCAGCTATAATAATATGCAAGTAAAGTGAATGTAATTATATTGGGTTTTTTTAAATATTGTGTAAACATGACATGACAAAAAACTAGTTTCAGAGGTCTTCAAACAAAGAAAAAAAAAACACACCCTAAATATGTCTCACTAAGACTTTTGAAGTCTTAACCTTGTAAACACATGTCTTGGCTACAGAAAGGTAAGGACAATATTCAGAAATGTTATGTAGTTTCAATGCTATTTGTAAAAGAATAAGACTAGGTCCTTCTTCTCTGCTCTTTCACATGCATATTCATTCATATTCGCTAGATGGGTGTTTCACACCTGTAAATCCCCCCTCCCCCTGTCAGTGGCCAGGTGTCAATGGCTTGTTATTGTCTGGCTGGCCCTGCTCCCAAAGCTTTTGTAGTAACTAAATTTTCCAAATCTTTTACAAATACTTAAATACTCAGAGTTCAAGACTTTTATTTGTCACATGCAGTTATTGCTGGTAAAACATAGACTCCGCTACACACGGTAAAAATGGAAGAAATAAGTATCAACATCACAAAAATAGTGTAAGTAAAAAACCCCAGTATAAATACATAAGTGTAAGCTTCATTCTCCTTATAAGCTAACCGAGAAAGTGTAATGCATGATAAGCCTATTTAGCCTAATGTTGGCCGATTAGCCTACTGTAAACGCAACTCTGAGCACAACATGACATGGATTTAGCCATATGATCATCTGGTCAGCAAAAGACCAGATATAGTTTCATAAGCTAACCAACAACAGCTAGTAAAACCGATATTAGGCTACTTACTCAAGAGAAGCTCAGAGTGACTCTGTTCATCCTCGCTGTCTCACCGGATAAATCAAACTTTGCGTGTCTGCCTCACTCTCCAAAGCGAGTTTTCCAGTGTGTGGAACAAGCGTGTCCCATGTGCGTTTGTTTACGGTAAAAGGGGGCGTGTTCTCACCACCCCCTACTGCACAATGAGCCAATCACACCACTGCTATTCATGTATTCAGATTGCTGTTTTACATCTGAATAGCTGAGGGGCATGGCTGCAGCGAGCAGAGAGACAGAAAATCGCATGCTTCCTTTTTATCCTATTTAAAACATACATATTTGAAAAGTAGAGGGTTCAAGCTTTCTAATGGTGTTACTTTTATTTTTCTACGACAAAAAACTCACAGAGCTTTAGATGATTGTTTTGGAAAACTGAAAAGGATCCATTTATGGATCCTCCGACCTCAGAGGGTTAAATCAATGTAATTCTCAAATATGTCACAAATGTCATGGAAGTGGCTTATGGTAGTGTTAAGAATGAAGCATTCTGGAGATTACAGATTTAACTGAAACTCAAAATATATGTGAAAAATATGCAGAACTGTTGAGAACATCCATTACCTTTTCCTCACTCATGGAACTCTGTATGTTGACTTCATGCTTCTAGACCTCAGAAACATCCCACAGTTAACAGTGGTGTTCATCGGGCAAACTCTCAGGAGCTCAGTAAAAATTTGACAGCAAGAAAGACAGTTTAGAACTTGCAGTGTGATTCAAAATCGTCAGCACTGGAGGAGTACAGTGCTAGGAAATGAGGCACATAAAGATCAACAGGGATGTAATGGTGGTAATAGCCTGGCTCTGCCTACTCATTATCACAGTCACGTGCTGTTTGTTCTAGGGCTCAGTGGGCTTGTACCAGATGAACTGTGTCTCACCTTGCCAGTGATCAACCCTCAAGGCTAGCGGATTTACTAGCATAAACCTACGTGAGCCAGCATTTGCATTTGTATATCACAAACATACCTTTTCTTTCAAGAATATACATTTGAATTTAACATGTGCAAATAATAAACTATTTAAATAGACTATGTGGTGTATTCAATACAGTTGAAAACCATTTGTCCAAATTATTATTGTATGAGGTTTTAGCCAGTTGGATAGTGAGCAAATGTGGCACCTTTCTCTCCACAGGTCGACCAGTCCATTTAGTGTAGCCAATGTCATCACCGCAGATCGGGCCACCAACATTGTACCAAGCCAGGAGGTAATTGTTGATGCTGTGCCACATTACAAAGCTAAAGTGTGGTGCAGGTGGGTTGCATTTCCAGATTGCAGGCTATAATCTGACAATTTTTGAGAACTTCACAAAACTATAGTTTATACTCAATAAAATGTACTATAAAATGTGCAGAATGTTATTTGTTTAGTTGTGTGTGTGTTTAAGAGGTTTTATGTTCTCAATACGTTTTTAAGCATTTTTCCTTTTAACCAAGTTTTAAACCATTTTTTCCTTTCTTTTCTCATGAGATAACTTCTGTCAAAAAACAAAGTTTGCAAAGCCTTCCTAATTCCTGTTCATTGTCTTGTGTTTTCCCATGTTTTGACCTGTTTTTGGTCATGGACTTTAGTATTCCTGCTTGCTCATGTATTAACCCGTTCCTGTACATTTAAAGAAGTTGTTTAAAAAAAAGGTTGTGCAAACTCACTGCTTTGAATCAATCAGGTAAATTTACTTAAGCGTTTGAAGCATAAGTCACTTAAAATTTATTATGAACAATACACTCATCTCATTCAGACCTTCTATAAAGATATTCCCGTGTCCTTCTAGCTAGTTTGTTGAGGAGCGGTACACTTGCACATAACCAGAGGAAGCAAAAGAAGTCAAATCTGAAATTAAAATGGTGATTTTTTTTACTGAGCTTTCCATCTCCATCTCTGGTCAGCATTTTTCATGGTCATAGATTTGGCTAATGAACTAGCAGAACAGGTAGAGTGGTGGTCACACTGTCACCATGTCCCCATGTTACACTGAAATGTGGGTGTTTGTGAGAGTGTCTGGGTGTGTGTGAGAGTGTTTGGGTGTGTGTGCGAGCACATATGTGCATGGCTGATTAATGGTACACGTGCTAAACTGTGCTGGACAGAATGTGCTTGTCTCATTACAAGTGAATAATGAAAACAAAAGAGTCCCCATTCAACCGGAAAAGCAATGATAAGTTCTGAGGGGAGAGGCACAAAGACATCATTGTCTCTGTCTGTGCAATGCATTGTGTTTTTGTGTAGTGAGGTGTGTACTGTAAGAGCAAGAGGTCAGGTCCTGGGGTACTCGGATTTTCTAACCTCACACTTCTTAGTGACGCATGGCTTTTGTGAATCATTTTTGGTTTTGATTGTGTGTGCTTACACTTGCTGTGTGACAATGACTGATCACACATTTGTAACTCATTAGACCCGATTGTTTTTGCATTTCTATGTATGCATTTTTTCTAAAATGTTATGTTAATCTTTAGATGTCACATTTATCATTTTTCCTCAGTTTTCCTCAGCTCATTAGAAAAAGTAGAGAATGTGTGGGTGAATCAAATGTGTTTGTTGGAAACTTTCAATCCATACCACTTTTGTGTTTAAGAGTACAGTCTTTACATTTCTGCCATTTGTTGAAACAAACTCAAGCCTGTCAGGGCAGTATCAATCTGTAATTATGTAATTACATTGTAAAGAAAAATTAAATAACTCTCAATTTCTAAGAGTCAAACTGACTTTCTGCAAATTCAAACCAAGTCTGGCTCTCATATCTATAGAACTTAACATACGCTCTTAAAAATGAGGATTCCAGAAAGAGTTAATTGGGGTTATGCTATAGAAGAACCACTTTTGGCACACTAAAGAACATTTCATTTGAATGCTTTCAGATGTGTTGAGCACCAAGGCACAAAATGCACATCAAGTTTTAAAAACAGATGCACATTAAAGAAGTCTTTTCATACTGAAATTCAGATTGATGGACTGTGATGCAAGACCAGCTCATTTTGCTTGTAGCACAGCCTAAAAACAAACAAAGAAGAACAAGCTTACTATAAACATGAGGAAGGTAAAGAAAATAAGACTCGAAAGTGACTGTTTTTTGATGTGTCTTGTTGATCTTGGTCTGTTTATGCCCATAGAACAGGATATATACAGTTTTTGCATGAAAGAAAAATTTCATTTAATTTATCCCAGAATGTCAAAAAACAAAACCATAATTTTGTGTGAAGTTTCGTCTACTATAATAACCTAATTTGTTTGATTTCAGTTGCCCATTGATTACTTGCGTCATAATTGTGACACAACCAAGAGCTGTACTGCTGCCATCCACTGTGATGCATAAATCAGTAAAACCAAGGAAGTCTTAATCAACTTTTATAAGCTAATAAATCTCCCCCTGGAAAAGGAATAAACCCTTAAACACCAATAGCCTGTATGAGGCCCACACTTCCATTGCTCTCTCTCATAGCTACAAAACGTACTTACAAACATTCCTTAAAAATGAGTAAATTGTGCTAGAGAACAAATGACACATCCCACTAATGTTTTATTGGGGAGCTTATATAATCTCATACATTTTTCTGTGGTGTTTTTGGTTCATTTACAAATAAGATTTTAATATTTAAAGTAATTTAAAGAGAAGTCATTATGCAGGTGGGTCAGTGACAACAGAGGGTAGACCATAATGAGACTTAGGTAATAGTGTAAAAGTGTGGAGCCTTTGCACTCCTGACTCATGTGTAACTATAATAATATACTTCCAGCACCTAAATTAGAGTACCAACGCTGACAAATTAACAATGGTGAAACAGAAATTTTTTTATTTTTTTTTAATTAAAAGGGATATACATATCAGGTGCCCATAGCGATCATAGTCATGTCACAGGAATAATAGGCCCAGAGTTGAAGAGGTTAATAGCTTTGATTCACACATTTCTATAAGCATGGACTGAACAAAGCCAGCTATGGTGGATCACCAGCAAATTGGTGACACAGAGTGCAAAAATCATAACAGTAGAAAAATTCAATCATACCAGATGTGTTTTAAATCTACACTCCACCTTCTGTCACCTGCTAACACCACAGTGCTTGGGTTTTAATCTGTCATTTGCTTCTTTTTTAATGAGCAAAGATTAATAACTGGTGTGAGAGAGAGGGTGAGAGAAAGAGGAAAGGTGTGTGAGGAGAAAGGATGGCAGCAGTGTCTCAGGGTCTTCACTAATGTGACTGATTGGTTGTTGGCACTGTGCACTTTCATGAGTCACTCATTCAGCTGCGCTCTCTTCCTCCACAGCCTTTATTATCACTGCCTGACACCAATTACTGATGTGCACAAAGAAACATCTCCATTAGAGACACTAGAATTAGACAGGCAGCAGCATCAGGGACAGCTGTCTCTGCTAATGGCTTCATTGACTTATTTCAGAACATCTCTCAGGTAATCGCCGGGTTTTAAATGCAGAATAGTAAATACACTAACCACAAAGTGAGGCTGCCGAATCAGACAGACTAATGCTCCTGACTCATGTGTAACTATAATAATATACTTCCAGCACTGTATTTCATTTCAAACAGACCTGCACTGTGAAAGTGTTAAAAACTGTTCTTTCAAGTGACAACACAACAGAACTGTTTGGTTCCTTAAAGAGCTTTTGGTTCTTGGATGATTCTTAGAGAACTATTTTTGAATGAGATATGTGAGCATGAAGAAATTTTTGTTTAAAGAGCAACATAATGTAAAGCGGGGGTACTCAATAGGCGGACCACGGTCCGCATACGGACCCAAACGAAGTTCAATCCGGACCAACACGAAACTTGTATAATATTTAATCATCCAAGCGATGTTTTAAATGGTGTGAATACAATCAATGATTCAGCATTTCTATATGGTTTTTTTTTTCATGCCCTTCCACTCTTCTTCATTCAGGCACAAGATTTTAATATTTAAAGTAATTTGAAGAGAAGTCATTATGCAGGTGGGTCAGTGACAACAGAGGGTAGACCATAAGTGGGTTAAGTACAGTCATACCACCACCCACACCAGTACTGCAAGATCTAAGTTGCATTACTATGGCAAATCGACTCACACCCAAATTCTAACGGTTCTTCCACTCTTGTAGAATCATTTTACTTTTTGCGAGTTCCACTGATAGCATTCAAGCCAAAGAATGGACACTGACTTCATTGAATGTGAAAACATGGCATGCTCAAATCTGGCTTTGAGCAAGAGAAGAAAAGTGGATTCTGAGAATCATGAGTTTAAGATCGAGTGGACTGATGAATATGCATTCATACTCCCCGATGGAAGCACAAAACCGATGTGTTTAATCTGCAATGAGACAGTAGCCCTCGTCAAGAGAGCTAACGTGAAGCGTCACCATGACACAAAAAATGCACATTTTAAACAAAATTATCCTCAGAACACAGTGGTAAGGACCACAAAAAAGCAGCTAAAATCATCATACAAGCTACAGGCACTATAATAGTTTGGTCAGCCACAGCACAAGAGCAGGCAATGGAAGCCTCACTGAGAGTGTTGTGGGTCTTAGGGAAATGCAAAAAACCTTTCTCTAAGTTGCTTTTTCAACTATGAATATAGTGAAGACCTTATACCGCAGCACACTCACCAGTGAGCACTTACAACAGTGCCTCCGCCTGGCTCTTATACCCTTTGTGCCCAAGTTTAAACAACTGCTGGCAGAAAAAAGGTGTCACTTCTCACGCTAACAGGCCCACCACATGGCTTTTTGTATATAGTTCGAGAGGTTTTATCAGTTTTGAAGATTTATCAGTTTTGTTTTTTGTTTTGCCCTGACTTGACATTTGGTAAGTGGACTTTTCAGCTGTATATTTGAGTACCCCTGATGTAAAGGATCGATACCAGTTGAGTTTTTTTCTTAAAGCTGTATGACGAAAAAAAAAAACAAAAAACACCAATGCAAATGTTGGCCAATGCAAATGTTAGTAGACGTTCACCTTGTATTTATCTAACATTCAACCTAATATCTATTAAGGACAACTAAACATTATTTTGAAAGTCATAGATTCTATTAAATCTTTTCAGCCAATTTTGCACATTTTTATTTTGCCACAAAATATTGTACAATATAAATTGTGTTTGGCACTTAAAAAAAAAACCTAAATAATCGCTGAGGTTTTGATATAACATTGACATGTGAGCCGTTAGCTAGCGGATGCTGTTTCAGATGGCCATGCAGAACGCCGGTACTTTTGTTGTATTTTAACACATATTTGCAGATTGTGCAGGTCACCGTGCTGTTCTAGAGTGGTCTAGAGTGAAGTATCTCCACACATGTGATGCGTGTCTGTCACCTACTGCCTCTGCTGCTGTGTCTCTCGTCTTGTGTTTAGTTTCCCCTCCACGCGCCAAAGTCACCGCCCTTTTTATGAAGTGACTATAATAATTGGTTAAGTCAAGGAACACATGTCAGCACAAGCCAATCAGAGGCAGTGTGTGCACTGTGTACACAAGCATGCACACAGAGAGAAAAAAAAACACGACTTGTCGACTTCTCTCAGGGGTCCTTGACTTGTACCTCTGACGTCGATGCATCAACAAATCGGAAAATCAGCTTTTCTGTTAAAGCAGAGAGTGGCTGTATGAGGTGTACATGGGGCAATCTGAAAGGAAGGGGTCATAAGGCATTTTTGAGGGGCCATTGCTTAAGAATGGAAAGCCAGGTTTTAAGGTATGTGTGTATAATCATAATGACATCAAAGCAACAGGAATGAATGAGGGTCAGAGAAAATAATCTATAGACTCCTTCTCTACCTCTTTGTGTGTGTGTGTTAATGTATGTGTGTGTTTGTGTGCGTATCTGTGTGGATGTGTGGGTGTGTGTGTCTGCATTTGTCATTAATGAAAGCGACCCTCCCTCCTCTTAATGAAAGCCAGAGATTATCACACATACGTACACATACATACACACATACAAGCACACAAATTCATTCCATTTAGAACTAATGGTAGCAAAAGGGACTGAGAGAAGGAGGGAGGATGGGAAAAAGGTGTGTTGCTGATTTAATGGGTCAGTGCCTGTTTGGCCTGAGTGCACAACAGTCATAACAGTCTAAAACTGAAATACTCAACTGTCATCTTTTTAATGAATTACTGCATTAAAAAAAGCAAAAAGGCAAAAAAGTAAAAAAGGCAGCAAATCAGTAAAATGTTAACTTCTAATATCTTTCAGATTTTGGACACATTAGAATTAGAATTAGAACTATTAGCCATGTGACACCAAGCATCTCGTTGGTCATCTGATTTGCCGATGGTCCCTTTGAGTGCTTTAAATCTGCTGCCCTTATCACATCCCCAGTCAGTTTTCTGTTGTGGACTTTTAGTTTGACTGGGGGTGTGGTCTCATCTCTGGCAGATTTAAATAATAAGAGCTCTCAGCTGCCAGGGATGAGACTAATGTGCACCATGTGTTTTGTGTTTAGTTTCACCTTAAATAACTCACCTTTGTGTTTCTCCTATGTCTGTTCACCATCACAGTTTGCCTGAGTTGTGTTCAGTTTGGACTTAACCAGTATCTAGTACCTTGTTTGAGTTTTGGCCCCCGTGCCTCTTTGCTTTTCATTATGAATAAAGAAAGAGAAACCAAGGAAGTCTGCTCCTGTGCCTCCTTTCCAAACAGGCACAGCCCGGACGTGACAGCCCTGTTACTGATCATCTGGTGCATGATTAGTAAAATGAATCAGCATGTAAAATCAGCTTGTTTTTGCAAGCTACAATGTTTTTACTATTTAAAAAAATGCACGACGGTTGGCTTATTGTTTTTCCTGACCGAGTACACAACCTCATTAAGAGTTCAGATGTAATCAGTTAGCGCTTATTTGTTTGTTTATTAATAATGCTCTTCCTTTCCCCTGCTTTGTAGACTGGATCACAGGCTTAATTGTTCTCCTTCCCTCCTATTACAGACTAGCTCTCCACAAACAACCAGCACTCACAGGAACAGTGAGGAAATATACTCACATACCTGCAGAGATACACAGAATTGAATGTTTAATGTGAACCCTAAGAAGAACATTAACAGCAGACTGCATGAACTTTTGTATGGATAAAATCATGCCAGAGTAATTTTCCACTCTCAAACAACAAACCATGGGCAAACCGCGATTTGCATGCACTTCTGAATTATGTAAAAAAAAAAATACTCCTCCACACTCTAAAAAATGTACTAAACTATCACTAGGGTGGTACCTGTAACAGATTGTCTTCAGTACCTTCAGTTATTGAACATAATTGTGTCATATGTCATTACACATCCCATTACACTGAGGTTGGACTGACTTTATATACACTGCCTTAACTCCAGGTTTGTAAGGTTATGTTAAGTTACGAATATGCCCATTCCCCTGGAACTTTAAGGACCATATTGTGCCTTTGAGGGGATATTTACCTTGTTTGTATCTTAATAAAGAAAAACATACTTGTACAGTACCTTTATGTCCTGACTGTGTCATTAACATCAAGGATTCTATAGACACCTCTCTCAGCCCTCCTCACTCTCTGCCTTAGAAGTGATGATATACTACACTCACTCCATACATAGGAAAACACTACTAGCGTTGATACACCTGAGGCTTCAGAATGTGAGTTAACTGTCATTGAGGAACAGGTGAAAAAAAAAGAACTCCACCAAGAGAAGACCCCAAGGCTCAGCAGCCTTGACCCAAGGTTCATTCAGGCCTGGATTGTCCAGTTCTGTGGGGTACTGCAGTGTCTGTTTAGTTTGTGTCTGAGGACAAGAAAGCAGGGTATGGTGCTCTGGATGGTATCTTGAATAGTTCCAGTGCCCATGAAAAGGTGCCAGAGTCTTTAATGACCATAGACCAGTGGCTCTCACATCTCACATGATGAAGATCCTGGAAAGACCGGTCCTAGTCCAATTTAGTGTTAATTTCGTCAGACGAGACGGGACGAAATATGTTCGTCAACGACCTTTTTTTCCATGACTAAGACGAGACGATGACGAGACTGCAACAGTGTCCAAAA
>JBBIGA010081315.1:0-11635 GCA_037576975.1 Alestes dentex | reverse complement strand
GTTGACAGTTACACTTAATATTGTTGATATGATTTAACACCCTACTCTAGGGGCTATTTAACACTTACAGTATTAAACTAAACTCTTAAAGTGTTCATTCAATTTAACACTCCAAATTTTACACTGTCGATTTTACTGTGCAGTACATCTGAAATACCACTTTTACTACGAACGGTTTACTCCACTTTATGGCTGCATTAATGAACCACAGCCCAAGACTGAAATCAGTGATCACCAGACCAAAACAACACGAAATATTACAAATCAACAAGATTACAAATCAACAAATACACTTTCAAGGGCTGCAGCTACCGAACGCTCTATCATCTAAGATGATAGATAAAGCGGAAGACAAAAGTACTGATTACTCCAGCAATGACACCATCTTCCTATCATTTCTGGATTATTCAGTGTTCACCACACACTGGTGTCAGCCCTATAATACCTTTACGTGTTCTGCGTTAAATAATGTTCCTCTTCAGCTTTCATTTCCTTTTCACTCTGAGGGAGAGGCCAGAAAACATCCCCCACTCTGCTCAGAGTGCGATGTGGAACCACGTGATCCTCGCGGAGCTTCAACGCCACAATGGAGGGATTCCAGGTGTCACTCCCTTTTCCAGCACACCACGTGGACTGTCACTCCAAATCAGGCCTTTAACCCCATACATAATGCAGACTAGGTGTATCCATAGCACTGATTCATCCTTAGCCCCCACCCAACACTCAAAGAGCAGGCTGTTGAGGTTCCCAGCTGAATGAAAAGGGTTAATACTTTTTTTTTTTCTGTATGGAACTTCTTGCAGGTTGGTTCAGCCACCAGCCCCTCTTCAACAGAGGGAGGCCTGTCCATGTGAGTCATTTCCCAGGTTTCTGACACAGCAGCCCCTGCCACTGCTTCATGTTTCAAGAGAGGAGGGGATTGCAGGAGGTGCCTGCAGTAAAAACAGTGTGGCATAAAGAGGAGATGGCTGTCACATATAATTAGAGATTTGGCTGGCTGGCTAGATACTTATCAGTAGAAAGCGTAACCATAGCGTGAAACGTTTGGACGTTTTGAACATAACTCAGAAGCAGTCGCTGTTATCAAAGGCTTTGTTCGGTCTTTTAGTGATTTAGTTATGAGGAGTTGCTTTTTTAGCTCCATTTATGTTCAGCCCAGCCATTACATTGATGTTTTTCTCTGACAAACAGTTATTTATTTTGTACGACAGACTGGAGTTTTAATTGAGTGAGAGAGAGAGAGAGAGAGAGAGGAAGAGAGAGAGAGAGAGAGAGAGGACACCTTTTGCATATTTCATTCCTGACCTGTTCCTCACCCCGTGCTAATTTCAACCACTTCACGTAGGTCTGGTGATGCCTGATTCAATCTATTGGGCTTAACCATGGCATGAAACCACTGCCGAAGGTAACGAAGAGCAGTGTTGTCTTAACACAGCAAAGGACTGTCAATTAAACAAATGCGGGGTGGCTCAGGAGCCAAATGAACTTTCAGAAACAGGTGATTTCGTCAGCAGCCAAAGCTCTGCCTCTTCCCTCCCCCACAACTTCTTCTCATCCTGTCATCTCCCTCTTGAGTTGGTTGCCTCTGTGGTTCCATTGGATGCCTTTAAACAATCTTTGTGCGTTGTGAGCAGGCTCCAGTGCTGCCACCTGAATGACACCGAAGACTTCAACTCTTTGTCAGTCTGTCGCATTGTGTCTAAGGATTTGCAGGTGCAAAGGGATTCCTTTGATAATGAATGGAAAAAAAAGGACCGGGGAGGAGGGTGGGGGAGATGTGCGTATATGTATGTAAGTGCCTGGGTGTGCATAAGTATGCTTCTAAACAAGCCAACCAGCCGATCTTAAAACATACATGCAAGTCCCGGCATGTGCATCGTGGAAATATTTAGCGTCTGTTGTGAGAATAAAAGGCTATCTGCATAACTTTCAGCAGTTCATAATTTCTCATTAAGTCAACATTTAGAGGGGGGTGGGGGGGTTGACATTCATCATCTGTTGAAAACCTAAAAATGTGACAAGCTCCTGCATGAACGAGTGCCTTCTTTCCACACAGCGCACAATAGCATGGAGAGAAAAGAGGAGTCATTCCTCATCAACTAAGCATCTCCTCTACATTAATACTAAAAAAAAAACAGCCAACACCTTCGCCCAATATTGATACAGATGCAGCCGAGGAGGCAAGTACGGGCAGCGCCTGCAGCCTGAGAGCTTTTGGCTGGCGAATCTGACAGGAATTGAGCTGCGCAAGTTTCTTATCTAAAACTGCTGGGCGATTTCAAATTTCCCCTGTGTGGGCCCGGGCGGCCAAAACCCTGGGATTTATTTTCAGAGCCGTCGCACTGACTGTTATTGGCAGGAATGCCAATGTGTCACGAGCGCAGCTGCACACACACACACACACAGAGATACACGCCCATGCCACAGCACTCCCCGGAGTACAAATGCACAAAATCAATAGTGCAGTAAGTAGCGAAGCACCTCCGAGTGCTCGCAATGGCCCCCATTATTTACGCACACAAGTTTGCGAAGGCCTACGCGCTCTCTATGCAAACTCGTTAGCAGAGGTTCACTTTTTCCCTTTGCTTTGACTTCTCTCTGCCAGCCTCCAGGCATTTGTCAGTGCCTTCCTGCTTTTGTGGGTGGTGGTGCTTGTGTGTGTGTGTGTGTGTGTGTGTGAGAGAGAGAGAGTGTGTGTGTGTGTGAGAGTGTGTATATAATCCCTGCCAAACGGAATAAAGGTGGGAAGCCGTGGAACTTAGATTTAGGTGATGGGCTGCTGAAATAATATCACCCACCACATACAGTCGTACAACTGGGAGCAATGGTGCAGATTACCTTACAGTGAGAGACAAGAGAGGGGAAAGAGAGAGAGAGAGAGACAGAGCGGGAGAGAAAGAGAGAGAGAAAAAAAAAAAGAGGCAGCGATAGCAGTCGAAAATCCACTAAACATGTGGCGGCCATCTGGATAACTCTGAGTGAAACAGTGCATCTCTCTCATGCGTGCACAAAAGCCTCATTTTGCTGCTCGAAAACGCTTTGGCCTCGTATTTTGCTGCTCGCGCCCTCCAAAAAGCCGCTGTTGTCCTCCTCGGTTGATACGCACAGCCTGGAACGGGCCGGCGGTTACATAACGGCCTTTCCTCCTGCTCGGCTTTACAAGGGCTAAAGGCTACATGTGCAGAGAATATTACCGCTCCGCCACTCTGTTTGAACTGGCATTCCGCTCTGGCCTCGGAAAAAGGCAGCTGACGGGCCGCCTTGGCACCACAATACCCAAACACTTGTTTTAAAACACGTGGAACGCGGCCCAAGCAAAAGAGGCCCAGTCGTGGAGCTCCAATGTTTTTTTTGGCCATGAGGTCGAGTCTCCCACACTTTAACTTCGAGCTCGAACCATATTCAAGGCATATACAGAATATTGTCCACCTCCACCCCTCCCCCACGCCCTTTTAATTTTGTGGAGGATTCCTGGATCTGAGTTTGCCATTCGCTTTCTGCACACAGCGCTTATAAAATAGCTCCCATCGCTCTAAGGGAGGAAAACAAAAGCACGCAGACATCTGTTGAAGCCATTCCAAGCCTGTTTTACCAGAGCCAGTCTGCTTTTGCACTTGTAGGTGATGTATGTTTTTACCATTGCACCTACAAAAGGGGAGGGGGGGGGAGGAGGAAAAAAAAAAGCCTCTTGGACCCGAAAGCACAAAGTCATGTGTTTTCTGCTGTAGTGGCTCAAGGGACAAAAGAGGGAATCAATCCGTTTTATCAAAACTTCCCATTTTTCTGAGCGAAGGCTTAAGGGGCAGAAATTCTACTGACTATATATAACATGTTTAATTAAAGTCCATGGCAAACGGGGCTGGCTGCATGTGGAGACAAGGAAAGAGAATGCCTGAAGGCAACTATGAGTCATTGGTATGATTTTGGCAGTGGCAGTTGTGTTGGGCCCGAGCCGTCGTCTGCTTCAGCAACTTTTCACTCGTGCCTATTTCTGGTTCTCGGCGCCTCGTGCGCTTTAAATATAGAGATGGGATTAAAAGAGGGGGAAAAAAAAGAACTTTGAGGGTGGTTCTAGTGGCAGATAGTTCACCGATATACAGATTCTGAATTCTTCGAGTCATGAAATGATGGCTAAATCAGCCAACGATGTTTGTGTCACATGACCTTCTTGGAATAACAAAGCTGTTATGTGTAGCTTCAGCTTAAATGAGCCCTATGCCATGAATCAAACTTCTCAAGATGGTCCCAATGTCAAAATACTGCACACACACTCATAAAAACAAGGCTGTTGGCCACAGCATGTAGAGAATCATGAGCAAGCATTAAAAAAGTATTCTCAGCCACATTTGAAAATGCAGACAGTGGAAAAACTCTGGTTCAGTTTTCATCCTGCAGCCTTAGGCTGCTATTAAAACTCAATTGCATAACAACTGTAATTCAAAACAGCATACTGAAGTTGTGCATATCTAGATGAGCATGTCCTCCTTCTCAAATCTTTCTTATTTAATTGATCAGTCCTTCTTTTGATTTCACTAGTTAGGCAAATCCTACAGTGGAGATATGGAGACTTCTGTGGAGCCTTAAACGCGCGGTGCCAAAAGGCTGAGAATTGCTTTTAACAGAGTGTCCGTAACTAACACTGGCCACACAATGCAGCTGTTTGCACCCAAAAAGAAAAAAAAAATGTCTGTCTGGCAGCAAGAGCTGCATGCAGTAAAAGACAAAGAGTGTGTCTCAATCATGCACTACACCCTAACAGTAAAAAGTGCTTTGTACTGATCTTAATAATATGAGTTTGACAGGTAAGTACAAAAAAGTACTAACTCCATCCTGTTAGTCTTGTACTAACAGGGTGGAGTGTTGTAATGCCAAGCTAAGGCTCCGAAAGCTACATTAGAGGAAGTCTTTTCGACATAAATTAATTGTAATGATTTTTAACACTTATCACACTGCTTTAAAACTCTCTCACACATCACTGTCCATCTTTTTTTTTTTTTTTTAAATAAGTCCATCTGTGTGTAACGCATCCTCATCTTTGACAACTATAACAAAAATACATAGGCCTACTACATATTCAAACACTAGTTAGTATTAGTACTGAGTGTGCTAATATACACCCACCGTATGACCATTTTTACAAGAGCTCTTTGCTAATGTTTGAGCATAAATTTCCTTTGTTTTGGCTGATGAGTGGATTACGATGTAGAGCAACACTTTTGAATGGCATTTATATAATGTTCAATGATGTTAGAATCTTTATTAGTACTGGCACAGACAACCAGAGAATGTATTAGCACTAACTGCTAATAAATTCTCTGGTTGTCTGTGCCAGTGCTAACAAAGCCATTATGGCCCAATAAGCTCTGCTACTGAGCCACACGAAATGCTGAAACTACATGCAGAAACTGTGGCGATAAGAAGACCTTCGTATTCAAACTAAGCAGCGTGAAAGGTCTGTGAGACCAAGCTAACATGTCAATAATGTAAAGGTGATTATAGCAAACTGAGCTAGACCTGTTAGGCCAAGCTAACATGTCAATAATGTAAAGGTGATTTTAGCAAACTGAGCTAGATCTGTGAGGCCAAGCTAACATGTCAATAATGTAAAGATGATTATAGCAAACTGAGCTAGATCTGTGAAACCAAGCTAACACGTCGATAACGTGCAAGTCATGTCTTTACAGTGACAAGCTAAGCAGAAGCTAGGTTCAAGCTAGATTCCCATGAGAAATCTTCACATGTACGGTGTCAGTAGACTGACACTGCAGATTCCAGAGTTGCCTTTAACTGGGGGAAAAAAACAACATGCAAGTCAGTACCCACACAAACAGACGCAGAAGGAAAAGCAAAAAAAAAAAAAAAAGGAACAGAACAACAGATAAAACTTGGAGAACAATACTTTGAAAACAGGACAAACTGAGAGCCTAAACGGGGAAAGTGATTACTTGGAACAGGTGTGTAAGTGGGACAGGACCAGATATCAGAAGTCCAGGGTAGACAAGCACTAACAAGAGGTGGCAGTGGTAGAGGTTACATTCAAAGAATCATGTTTGAATCCACAGGTTACACAAAGTAATCAGTAAGTTAACAGAATCAGCAATTTTATGACAAAAATAAAGCCAGAAAGATAAACATGCAAAGCTTCCCTAATGAGGAGAGTATACTGCAAAAACAGGAAGTCCTATAAATACATAAACTGCAAATCTGAAATGAAAGTGCAAGTTTGTATTGGGATTTTTACAATGAATCACAAAGCCTTAATTTGAGCCCCTAATAAGTATTCAAGGGTGACATTCCCCAAGTTCTCTGAGGAAAACACAGAAGAAAAAAGAGGTAGCGTGACTAAACCAAGGAAGCAATCCTCCTCGGATCAATACCACATAGGAGCAATGAGAGTTTGCAATAAAATAAGAATACCTTATTAAAAAGGAAATCTAAAATATTGACTCCTAGTCAAATCTGATGGAGCAGCAGTAAAGGTAAACAGTGATGGCCATGCCAAATCATTCAAACAAAACCAAACGAATCAGTTGATTCGATGTAACAGTCTTTTTTTCTTTTTGATTTAGACATTTTTCTTTCAGTTTTCCTTGTATAACCCTTCTAGCTCTGAAATATTCAGTCATACGCAGCCCATTTAAGATCTGATCGCAGATTTTCAATCAAATTGAAGTCTGAGAATGACGAAGGCCCTCTTTTGTATCTTGAAGCAGTTTATGGTTGATTGTGACGGGTAATCTTGTCCGACCTCTCTTTATCTGCACCTAGGGAATGGACTCAGAATGGGTGATTGTGCGTGACCTAAACATTTGGAGTGATTGTACAACTGGTCACTGTCACCTAGAGATGCTTTCTATCTTGCATTACTCTCACATAAAGGTTTAGCACTTAGAACTCTCCTCTGGTTCTCACACTGTCTTGAAACTTGAACGTATCCTCATATTGTTATTCGCTTTGGATAAAAGTGTCTGCCAAATGATTGTAATGTAATGTAATGGGGATTGTAATGTAATGTAATGGGTTTGTTAACACACAGACAAAATGTATCATGTAATCTGAGTTGTCCAAACAAGGATTTGACACCAAAACAGTTTTAAACAGTTTTTCTTTCCTCCATGTACGACATCAGAAATGGGCTGCGAGAGTTGGGCAAAACCAAAAATCCATGCAGTAATCTAACATACCCAAAGGGGTGATGACCTGTGCCTTAGTAACGGACTTCAGCATAGATAGGATGAATGACACTCAGGACTGATTAATGGAGCAATTTTGTTAAGAAATGATATGACCTGAGGCATGAGGTGTGATGTGGTGTGTTTTGCTATGACTGAGTTGCAACTTTTCTGACAATTTTATATAAGAAAACGAAGAAAGGCCGACATGTCTGTTTTACATGCTTCTCGGGAGTTGACCGGTATGTCTTCCACATACTGTATGATGACATGTCCGCCTGCGCAGAAGTACCAGGGACCCATTGGACTCAATGGAAAACAGAGTCTGTGTACTCCTGTGGCAAAGCGGTCCACACAAACCAGGATCGGAAGTCAGAATGAATTGGTGTGCTTAAAAAGGCATTAGCCAAATCAGTTACAGAGGGGTTGAGGGGTTTGGGGCTATTGAAGCTGTTTAGTGTGATGCAGAACCGTACACCAGGTCCCATTAATTTTCTTAAGCTAGAAGAGGAGAACATGGTGGTGAGGCCCCATGTTCCATTAATGAAGTGATTATGTCAGCCTGCCCTGGATGGTTGAATTCAGGAAGGTCGGAGGTTGGACTTCTTCTGAACAATTCACTTCAAACATATTCAAAATGAGCAAATAAAGTGAGTGTAAAGTGTCCATTTGTTATATATGAACACACGCCAGCTCAATACAGCAAATTCTTTCTCTGTATTTAAACCCATTCACCAAGTGAAACATCGGGCAGCCAGGAACACAGCACCCGGGGAGGAGAGTGTGGGGACGGTACCTTGCTCAAGGGTAACTCAGTGGTGCCACTAGCAGTCCTGGGATTCACCCCCACAACCTTCTGATCGCACTTCAAAGTCATAGTGGGAATTAATGCAGGTGTGTAATGCATGGGGCAGTCGGCGGGTTTCACTGCTATTGATAACACAGGTCAACAGGTCATTTTCATCTGAGATCATTTTGTGTGGGTTTTGTACTGCTTTTCATTAGCTTTTCTCTAGCATGTCTAGTTTTTGTGATGAAGCTACTAACATTTTTCATGCTATCTGATATTATCGCCTAATCTTATATGGGTGGTGGTGGACTAGTGGGTAGGATACTTGCCTTTGGCCCAAGAGGTCATGGGTTTGAATCCTACCTTCAGCCGACCACCGCTGAGTTCCTGAGCAAGACCCTTAAGCCCAAGTTGCTCCAGGGAGACTGCCCCCTGTAGTCAGGGAATGAAAGTCACTTAAATGCCGTAAATGTAAGCGTGTTACGCAACTTAATGACAGTTGTCGGTATTTTTCTGTTACAGATGACACTGACTCTGTCATCTGTATGATTTCAGTTGTTATCATGTCTAGAAATTGTAAAAATCATCCAGACAGTTTCTGTTATGTGTGTGGTTCATTCACGACGAAAGCACAACGTCGCCCAATTACTGCAGATCTTAAGATGATATACAAACTGTACTTCAGCTGTCCACTGCGTGACCAGGATCAGTTTTTGGGCTCCTCATGTCATCTGTACCAGATGTTCCAAAGGACTGCGTGACAATTCAATCAAACCAAATACTCATTTTGTGAATCACCACAACTAACAGTCCAACACTACTCCTTCAGAGAGCCAAGACTTCACACAGGCCATTTTCTCAGGCTATTTTCTAGGTTTCTTCTGTGCTCCACTACGTCTTTGCGTATTTCACACTTGGTCTATTTTTTTGTTTTATTGCTGAATTTGTTCAGCATATTTCTGTTTAGTTTAAATAACATTATGACGAGCAGAGGTTTAACTTGGATAAAATAAGATGAACAAAATAATTCGCGATAATCATTATCAAATTACATATTTGTGGTAAGTACAAGTAGGCAAACAACTAGCTTACCTGAAGCAAACCACATTAAGAGGGAAAAAACACCAAAAGACAGTTCAATTAAAGCCAAATCTCCGAACATGACTAGGCTTTTCTGGGCTTAATTATACTTCTTTGATGTTCCAGAAGAGTGCAGCTGTCTAATCATTAGCTCTATCGTCATGAGATTGAGATAATCTGCTTTAAATCTGCCCGCATTCTCCAAAACACTGAACTTTTGTGGCAGGTTGTGGCCTAGTGGTTAGGGATCAGTAGGTTGTGGGTTCGAATCCCTTGACAGCTAGTGTCATCACTGAGGTTCCCTTGAGTAAGATACCGTCCCCAAACATTGCTTCCTGGGCACCCCTCATTGTTGGCAGCCCCTTGCTTCACTTGGTGAATGGGTTAAATCCAGAGAAAGAATTTCATATTGTTCACACTGTGTGGTGTGGTGTGGTGTGTTCATGTGTGACTATAAGAGGCCACTTCACTTTACTTCAAACAACTTACACCACAACTGCCTCTGTGAATAACCCTCTGTTTATTAGATACTGCGCATCCTCTGTCCTGCAGCTGCTATTATTGGCACTATTTTTATTTATTGCCATCTACCTGCATAACATCTTGACTGCCAGAATACAGCATCTGTCATAATATTGTATTCATTAAATTGTCAAATCCACAAATTTGTTGTCGTGTCATATTGTATTGTTTGTTTGTTTTTCTTGCACTCTCTCTCCTGCTCTCTTTGCACTCTGTATATTTTGTGCTGTCTACATTTAATGTATTCTAGTCATGTTTTGTTCTTGTGTCGCACCATGGTCCCGGAGGAATGTTGTTTCATTTCACTGTGCACTGTGTATGTGGCTGAAATGAAAAGAAACCTGCTTGATTTGACTTGACTTGAAGATGCCACAGCCACCCATCTCTCTGGGTGGATAAGATGGTCCCCACCCAATCATTCAGCGCAATTTTTAAATAGCAGGGACATCTGTTACCTGATGTAACTGAATCAGAGAGGAGAGTGTGATTAGGGTAGGCCTAGTACGCAAGTGGAAGTGAACATGACTAATTTTGGGGAAAAAAAAGATTTAAAAAATCTTTTCAGTACAACATGAGATCATTAGCTTCCCTAATGCTGATCTTTCCTCTTTAGTCTAGTGTTGAATGGGCAAAGGTGTTCCTTTTAGATCAAATCTGCCTTTTTGCTCCAAGTGTATCAAGTATCTAATGACTAAAGCCCACAAGCCCACTGAAATTCATCTTTAGAGTCTTAAGTAGGAGAACTGTCAGACTAATGAGTCTTACGTTTTTGCCATCCATTGCTAACCTTTTATACTGTGGTTAAGACAGTACAAGTGTGCCAGCTAAGATGGAGCAATTACCCTCTCATTTCAGTGAGGCTGATCAATAAGAGTGTCATTTATCATGGCAGGCTAGGGGAATACCTGTATGTCATTTCACCTGTAATCAGCTGTCTGTGGCCTCTTTAATTAATTCAGACCTCAATGCTGACATTTCTCTGGCTCATTAACAGGCTAATGGCAACACAACACACCACTCACCTATTAATACATGCACGTCTTGGTTCATTTAGTACACATAGTAAGGTAGAGTGGAACATCTTGGGACAGATGGAGGCTTGTGAAATGGAAGTGTTTTTCTAGGGAACAGGATCAGGTAAGAAGCCCCAAGGGTGGTCAGGGTTGCGTCATTTGTGCACCTGGAAGCCCTGCAGCATACTCCACACTTTATACTGTGGTCTCTAAGTCTGGACATATCACTACCACTGAGTGAACAACTGATTTAAAACCATATAAAGGCATATAACAGAAGTCGGGTGACGCAACATAACAGGAGCCTGGAACACCGGAGAAGACCATCAATGAACTGGCAGAAAAAAACATTCAGAAAGTTCAGAAATGGCCTCAGGCCAATTGAGATGACCTGTAATGACCTCCACAGACGTGTCCACCCAAGAAATCTTGGAAATATCATTACGCTGAACCAGTTTTGTAAGAACGAATGGACAAAATCTGCTAAAAGGCTTAAATTATTTTTTCAGTCTGGACTGGAAATGCGCTGTATTGTACATTGGAGTGGTGGAGGCCTAGTGGGTAGAGTACTTGCCTCTGGACCAAGAGGTCATGGGTTTAAATCCCACCTTCAGCACACCACCACTGGGTTCCTGAGCAAGACCTTTAACCCCAAGTAGCTCCAGGGAGACTGCCCCCTGTAGTTAGGGAATGGAAGTCACTTTGGATAAAAGTGTCTGCTAAATGCTGTAAATGTGTAGAAACGTAAGTGTGATTATTTTAAGAATACTGCATTTGTCATCATAGATCAGACCACGGTTTTATGAGTGAAGATTGCAAACTCAAGGTTGCCCATTTTGCGTCCTTTATGGAGGACATACTGTTATAAACAAACAAATAACATGCTTTTATGTTTCTTTACATTTGTAAATTGAGTTGTTACGATATACACATATATATATATATATATATATATACACACTAGGGCATTAACGACTTCACATTTTTTCAAGTCGACTTATCCATCAAGATAGTCGAAGTCGAGTCGACTAGTCGTGATGATGTCACACACAGGCAGC